>CM036539.1:30629656-30837156 GCA_020745685.1 Tautogolabrus adspersus | reverse complement strand
ACATGGTTTAGGGCCAAAGTATATCACTGATATGCTTCCACTACATAAGCCTTCAAGATCACTAAGATCTTCTGACACCAATCTGTTAGTGATTCCCAGAGTAAATACAAATCATGGGAAAGCATCATTTAGTTACTATGCAACAAACAGCTGGAATAAACTTCCTGAAGATTTAAGACTTGCCCCAACTCTGACCACTTTTAAAACAAGACTGAAAACTTTTATGTTCACCTTAGCCTTCTGCTAAATTTTACCTACATTGCACTTTTAACTTCTGCCTTTAACCAAACAATTTTAATCACTCTGCACTGTAACTTTTATGTTTTTATTCTCTGTTTTTTAATTGTCTTTTAATTCTTGCATTTTATTTCACTTTATTGTATGACATGTTATGATGTGAAGCACTTTGAGTCTGCCTTGTGTATGAAAAGCGCTATACAAATAAACTTGCCTTGCCTTGCCTTGCCTTGCCTAGTCGTCCGTCATGTCTGTTTACTCGAGGAGTCGTGTTTGATGGGGAGAGATTTCCACTGTTTCAGGACTCTGGTTGTTGGTGAATAGAATCTTTTAAGCCTCATTTACCTCAGTGTTGAATATGCCGTAGTGGTCTACGCCATCGTGAGCACTACATCCTGAGCTAATGTTTTGCACATTTGTAATAAATGACGTTTTTATTTAATTGTTCCATGGGTTGTCTTTGCAGCATTTTACGCGTATCTGAGACAAATTTCTCTTGAGGGAGCGAAATAAAGAAACCTTGACCTTGATCCTTGTGCGTTGGTGTGTCTGCGTAGCTCTGCAAGAGCAAAACGCTAGTTGGCAGTCTGATTTCCATGCTAGTTATATCGCCAGTTTCCGGTTCACATTCGCACATTCTCTGCTGGTTTGTGGACAGGAAACCATGGCGACTGAAACTTAAAGTATAATGCTGAAGTTAGAGCTGAAGAAACACTCAGCAGCAGTTGATTGGTGTTCACTTTAAGCGTTCTTCCTTCTTTCGAATTTTGAAAACGTTGACGGTACCAAAAATGTTGTAAATGCAGGAAATACGATGCTACCCAACGGACCAATCACAGGGCTTGAGGTCAATGCTGTTTCGACTTCTACATTTATACATTTCGATGTAGAGGTATGAACCAGGCTTTAGTGTGTACTGTGTGTGTGCTGTGTTGGTCATATCGTTGCTCTCCAGGAACTATATCCAAACTGTTTTATCTATCATTATTTGTTGTCATGCTTGGCGTCTCGCACAATTTCAACATCTTTAAACTCTTTCAGTGTGCGCCAGGTTTCAGCGACCACGGTGCCTCACAGAGTTGCTCGCCCAATCGTTTGGTTCTTAGTCTACACATGACGAGTTCTTGAAGATATTTTCACTCACGTCTTCCCTCTGAAATCTTCCAAGACCTGCTCGTCTTTGTAGACACTCAGTGAACAGACTTTAAACTTCCTCTTAAGAACACGTGGAGGACAAGAAAGGCGAAAAAAAAAGCATTTCTTTTTTCATCTTTAAACTTTGTCCTTTTAAGTGTGCACAGATCGTGTGTGAAGGTTGCAGCTCATCGAGGTCAGAGATCATCAGAAGACAAGTGAGCGCTGTTATCGAATCTGCTGAGCGCCGCAATTCCTGTCGGACCTCTGACCTTGAACATCATATCCCATAATCACATTCCTGCTCCGTCCCTTATGCTGTTAGACTTGAACACTGAGTCAAAAATACAGCAGCTGGCTTTGTGTGTCAGGTTTTATGAACAAAAGCTCAACTATTAACAACCAAAGGGCTGCCTGGATTAGATTTGTTCTGATGGTTAACCATTATCTGAAATGCCTCTGATAATATGCAACATTTTGAATATTAATACAGCAGAAATCAAAGGTGTAAATATATTGTGGAGTAATGACGTCCTGACAATCAGATTGCTCCCATGTTTTAAAGATGACTAACATTAGATTCTCCCTGTAAGAGCCTCTGTAGCTGCAGCGCTGCAGAGGGCTGAGCGGCTCACACACGGTCTGACATGTCTGGGACAAACTGGAGAGCAGCTCAGGACGGGCAGATGGAAGGAGACAGGAAGTCCAGGAGGAGCAGAGGAAGAAGAGCAGGATGTTTAGCCTCTCTGTCTCGCCTCTGTCGACTCTGCGGCCCTCAGCTCTTTACTCTCCAACAACGACTCCTTCAGGAGCTCGGAGGAGTCAAAGCATGTTTCAGCTCAGCTTTATTATTCATGTCTGGAACAAAGAGGCCTGACACTGAGAGAGAGAGAGAGAGAGAGAGAGAGAGAGAGAGAGAGAGAGAGAGAGAGAGAGAGAGAAAACAATACAGGGCCTCAGAGGCCTGGGAGCATTTCTCATGAAATGTTAAAGTAACCTTGTTGGAGTAATTTGAGCTCCAGGAGTCCTAACCGTTAAGTACAACAATGTCCAAAAAATAATAATGCAGGTTTTTGTCTTATTCAAAGCATTTTTTTCCAAGTCATCTTTGATGAATAATTTCCATTTAAAGGAAGAATGTGTGACTTTTAGATCCAGTAGATGTCGCCCTTGAGCACCAGCATGAAACTGCTGTTTGGCGACACCTCCACTCTCCTCCAGAGACACACCTCCGACCCTCTCCACAAAATACTGTTTAAAAAAAATTCACCCCCGTATAATGACTGCCCATGATGACAATAACTAATCAGACCTATTTTTATTTATTTTTTGGTTGTAAACTTGTTTAATTATGCTGTAAAAACAGCTTTTTTGCCTGTCATGTGTTTGTGACTTCCGGGGTTCCTGCAGCCAGCCTCTAGTGGACACTCGACGAACTGCAGGATTAGACACTTCCACATTGTCTTCATTTTTCAAGACCGGAGGTTGCCGTTTGGGAAAAACACAACATTAGTGACAAAAGCCGTTGAAACATTAAAGCATCACATGATTACACGTTGGGATTTCAAGGAGCAAGTTCAATAACGTGCAGAGCGCCAAGTTCATACTGCACGTTCAGAGCTTGTTGAGCATCTGAATGCTAAGTGGTCCTCATCCTGGTCATTCTGTACCTGCGCCCTGAAGTCAAGAGTTCATACTCAGACCAAAAGGGGGTGCAGAGGGTCCGCTGTAATCCTGTTGGCTAAATTCAGATTTTAAATTTCCAAATCACCCAAGCATGTTTTCTGCGTTACACGCTATAGTTTGTATGTTGGCATGTATCAGAAAAGACACTGGTCATTACATCTATCTAATACTGTGGTCGGCCCATATCAGCCAGTACTGGATGAATGACTTACTGGTTTGACTGTAACTGAACCTCTTATTATTATTCAGTGATATAAATGAGTCTGTGGGCATTTAAGGATAATGATAACTTCTACATCTGAGTATTGAAGTGTTTCTTTAGACACATGGTATTGTATTTTTTACCTAAATTAAAGTTTAAATGCAGATATTAATTTGGGAAAAGACGTGCTTACTTCCCTCACTCCTGAGAAATAGTGTTGGCTCAGCTCTTTGTGAAAACTCTCCTCGTCGCTCCGACTTTGTGTTAATCAAAAACAGAATCAAAGCTTCCCCTGAGAGGAGCCAATCACAATCAGGATTCATTAAAACTAGATAATAATTACTGGACTCCGATGTCAACACTGCAGAGTGACAGGAAGACTATGACAGTTTCAATAAAACTCCCAGGAAACACCTCAGAGACCGCTTCTGCTTTGGAGAGAGGGAACATTGTAAACCAATTAATACCGGCCCTTTAACGTTTGTTATTTACATTTTAATGATCTCGAGTTTTTCTCCCTGTGTGTTGTCTGTCAGGCTTCACTCGTCACGTCACACTCTGTTAAATGAGCCGTTCAGCCTTATGTAAATGTCATCCTGCGTTAACTCATTAACCTGCATCTGTATTCATGTATGTGCTGATGATATGATATCATTCACCTGCAGCCGGCAGAGCGATAACCGCAGATAATGACTCTGATAATCACATCACAGTGGAGCGGGGCAGCTGAGTTGTATCTTCAGATTATTTGTTTGTGTGTACGGTGAGCAGGTGTTTTATCTTTTCTCTACATTTGATTACATCGCCTGTTTTGTTTGACACAGTCTGAAGTTTTTGTTGGATTTGACAGGTTCAGGTCTGAGATGATTTTCGCATCTGAACCTTCGCGCAGCAAAATCCAGATTTGGGGGTTTAGTCAGGACCTGGACTCTGATCAGCGTCTCTGAACGTTTGATCTTCTTTGTGTGTCTTTGTTCTCGGCTGTAAGATGATCAAGCAGAGCTGCTCTCAGAGGGGCGAATGTTTGTATGTCCTGTTCGGAGGTATTGTGTTCTACAGGCTGGAGATGTTGATTTAATTGACGCTGCAACTCCTGTTGGTTTGACATTTGCCTGGCGAACAGAGGGGCAAAACCAGAATCTAAAGTTAGAAGGAGGTCATACTGGCTGCTGCATTGTTGTCAGAGAAGCCAGCACTTCAACATAGCATGTTTCCTTAATGTCTGATCATATAGTCAGGTCACTTTATCATTCATTCAGCAGATATGTGACATATTGGACCTTTAAAAAAGATATGATGACATTAAAAAGTAAACTTGTGTCTTTTAGAAATGTTAAAGAGTCATTAAAAAATGCTTAGTGTTGAAAAAAATCTCAACGTTTGGCTATTTTTAGGCACAAAAAAAATGTTAAGAAAACAAAACCAGTGTTGGAGTACTCGCAATCGGTCTTGTTCCCAAGACCGGTCTGGAGACCTTCTTTTTGAAGGTCTCAGTCTCAGAATTGAAAGCATTTTTATTCGGTCTTGTCTCCGTCTCAGACTGGGTGGATTTTAAATCAAGACCAGTCAAGACCGCCCCTGATAGACTATTTTTCCACGTCATTACTGTGATAAGAACACGCCTCTTTGTAAAATAAGGAATAACTTCAATTCCATTTGTAGTTTGATTTTTATCCCCCGGTTACGGACGCAACCTTCCAGGTGCTACGGTCTAAGCGAGCGACACATGGTAGAGGGGTGTGCAAACAGCTTCATATTTTGATGCCTTGGGCCCCGGACAGACTGCTGTAGACGACAATGTGAACGGACTGACAGTCAAACAAGCCGGTCTAAAATAGAGAAACTCCTTTCTGGCTCTTTACCTGGTTACTCTCTCTTCCCTTTTATCCGTCAGCTTCCTATTTCTTGTCTTCGTCTCTGTCATGATGTCAGGTGTTTGTCTTTGGAGCCAGGTCAGAAGAAAGAGGCTCCGTTCTCCTCATTAACAGTAAAGTTGAACCTTTTCGGTGTAAATCAAAAACTTTTCAATGTTTCTAATGAAAAGGCATCACATGAAGAAACTTGACTGTTGATGCATCAAGAACCTGAGCAGAGTGAGATCTCTCTGTGAAACTTCTTCAGGCGATTCTTTAAATTTTAAACATCTTTCATCCTGCAGGCTGAGCTCCTCTCTCTCTCTCTCTCTCTCTCTCTCTCTCTCTCTCTCTCTCTCCCTCTCTTTCCTCTCTCTCTCTCTCTCTCTCTCTCTCTCTCTCTCTCTCTCTCTCTCTCTCTCCCTCTCTTTCCCTCTCTCTCTCTCTCTCTCTCTCTCTCTCTCTCTCTCTCTCTCTCTCTTCGTGTCTCTGAATGAAATGAAACCAGGATGAACATCAATTACATAATGAAACATGCTGTAATTGAGGGCGTAGCTCATTATGCCACATTAGTCTGATATAAATAGTGAGCTATTAGCACTAATTTATTAGAAATCTGCCTCTTATTAAAGAACTTGAACCGTCATTATCTGCAGAGGCTCCTCGGTCCCTAAACCGAGAAACAATCTGAAACTCATAAGGAGACAGTTTGTTGGAACGTCGGACTCTTCCTGGTTTCTCTCATGTGAGAGGATGAAGCTGTGATTCAACGTGAAGGCTGATTTTCTGTGAGATATCCACGGGATACCGAGCAGGTAAATATGCAGCATTTATACAATCTAATTACCCCATTCATAGACGTCCATGCATGGCGACAAACTACAAGGACTGCACAGAGCCTGGAAATGATTGCTTCACAGCCTCATTGGATAACTGGCAGAGCGTTACAGGGGATATCTTTCTTGTGAACTCTTCATCCTAAGCAACACCAGACTGAAGGGAAAATACACTCAGGCTGTTTTTTTTAGTTTAGAATTAGAGCCGTAACATGTGAGAGGGCCCTTCATCAAGTTGATGTCAGCAAAGAGGAAACGTTCTAGTGTAGACCCAGGGAACTCGACAGGACACTGTAATGTACTGTAATGTGCACCATAGAGGGCAACATATCTCATTTTCTGCATAAGAAGTTCAACTTAAACTGCCATTGTTTTCTCCACTAGAAGGGCATCTTACGGCAGATGATCCTTTTCTCTCCAGTAGAACATCATCACAGAGTCCATCTTGTCTCATTTCAAACACTGTTAGGGAATCCCTGAGGAACCTTTTGCATATTTTCTACACAAACTCCTTACCTCCTTCATGTCTTTATCCATATTGTTTCCTTTTTCTTCATGCATTTTCAGTTAAAGTCCAGAAACTTTTGCAAATTCCTCTTGCCTGTCGACTGCCATCTTTAACCCTGAAGTCACGTTTGACCTTGAGTGTCATGATTCACATCATGGCAGCCCTCCCTTCTCCATTTGTGTGTTGTTTGTCATTCCCTATCTGTCTAATCCCGTCTGTGTGAGTGTGGTGGGCGTGGTTTTCCTTTCACAGGCGGCGCCAGGTGAAGCTAATTTCATGATCAGGGCTCACACTACAAGGACTGGTCTCTGCCCTCACCTCGCCGCCAGATTGTTCCATCAGCTCGTATGGTAGATCATACTATCTTGGCTCCTCTGTTGTTTAATGTTACTCGTTGTGATAGCTTGTGTAGCTAACCCTCCTTTGTTCTCTGCTCTGCCTCAGATCGCTCTCCTGTGCACTTTTTGGACACGCACTGGGATTCACGGGACACTGCCACATTGGACCTCGGGACATCGCACTACCCCTCCCCTTTGCACATTTTTGAGTTTGGAATAAATCTCTGTTGAACTTTACCTGCCTGTCTGAGTCGTGCTTTTGGGTTCAGATTTAGTATTGCTCGTAACATTAAGTGAGTCCGGGCTCTGGTTGTTGGTAAATGAATTTGCTTCTGTTCATTTGTGTTTTTCTTTCTCACCAAATTTACCTTCAACAAAATAAAACTAAAACAATCTTTATGCAAATGTAACAATATGCATAACATCATGGTAACCTGATGATGTCTTTACATCACTGCAAGGGGAAATTCAATTTTACACTACACACACCCAAAGGCTGAAATACACACATGCACAAACAGGATCTAATGGTGAGATGTCAGAGTGAGGGGGGCGGCCCACAGCGAGCGCTCCTGAGCTGGTGGGGGGGTTTCGGTGTTTCGGTGTCTTGCTCAAGGGCACCTCGGCAGTGCTCATGAAGGGAGCTGGCACCTCTCAAGCTCCCAGAACAATTTCCAGATTTGGTATGCACCCGGACCATGCCAACCATAGGCACAGGTAAATCTGTTTTGCTTGGATATATAATATTTTTCAGGGGCAGGTAGATATCTTCACATAAATCGAGCCGCTACAGAAAAAAGAGATTTAATGTCAAACTGTTGTTGTAGATGATGTTTCGTGCTGCGCGACAGCAGACAGCTGTTCTCCTCTGACATCTACACTCCTGTTTTCATTTCTCCAGGGCTTGATTTTCTTCCCCATGGTCATTTTTGAGCCGGACTCCTCATCCGTCACCAGCTCCACCTGCGTCAGAACAATAATATCCCTGCCAGGTGTGATGGACAGCTGAGGTGAGGCGGTGACAGTGGCGTGGTGTCCGGACACAGATTGAAGGTGGAGACCAACGTCGACATTTCCATCAGGAGTGTTCACAAGGACGTCTGAGCTGCCTGGAGACGCAGCGTCCTCCACCTGCAATAAAACACCTCCGCCCTCCAAACGTTTCTTCAAGGCCTCGGCCGTGATTGCAGCGCTCATTCTGTCAGAAGAAACCGTCGAGAGTCGTCCACATGGTGATTTATTGGATCAAAGAGTTTCTCTTCCACTATAAAATGTAATGTCTCTGGAGCAGAATGTGACAGCTGAGGGGGAACAAAGTCAGAAAACATGTGTTCTGTTTCCACAACTTCTCCTCAACCGAAACAAGTTTAGTTCTAAAAAAAATATCCTATTGTCTTAGAAATGAAGATGGACATTTTCTTTGAGACTCTTATAAAGAGTTTAAACTGGTTTGATATACGTATTTATTAGCTCCAGTGAAACTCTCTCTGTGGAACTTTGACGTGACCTTTGACCTATCTTAATTCTCTTATAATTAGACTATCTATTAACAACCATGCTAACAATCTGGGAGTGTTTTTCCTCTTTTTAACTTTACTGTATTAAACAATGCAGGGTACAGGGGCATGGCTAGCGGGTTGGCCAGGGGTGGGTCAGAAATCAGGGAGAGATTCCCACATACTCCGTGAGCGCCATGGTCTATCAGCGGTTTTGCTCCATCGGACGGCGTGTGCCCTG
This sequence comes from Tautogolabrus adspersus, assembly GCA_020745685.1. NCBI lineage: Eukaryota > Metazoa > Chordata > Actinopteri > Labriformes > Labridae > Tautogolabrus > Tautogolabrus adspersus. Next base: position 30,828,625 of record CM036539.1, on the reverse strand, counting down.
CACCACTGGAAAGGGAGCGCAGCGGTTCTCACATCACAGGAGAACTAGAAGATCACGCGGGAATAAAGAGAAACACGTGCAAACAACATGTTGCTTTGTCTTTCTGAGGATGATTTGTTGTATGTTTGGTTCCTGTTTTGACGTAATGTTGATAAAGTGATGGAAAATACGATTGTGAGTCGGTATATTGCGTTTTATTTTGAAATTGACCGGCTGCTCTGTGCGTTTCCTTGTCTGACTTCCTGTCTGGGTTGTCATATTCTATCCAGCTTGATGCGTGCCTGCAGCATGCTCCGTCGAAAATAGACTCGCAGCGTAGGCTATTTGAAACGAGCAGAGTGTAGCGGCGCTGATGGCACGCTCCGGAGACGGACAGCGGTGCTCGCTGTGGAAACACAATGATTGACTAGAGTGGCAGTACATGGTGGCGTACTGCGCAGCACTGACTGACCGCGGCCACACGGAGTATGTGGAAATTGAGTAATGACATGTGACAAAGGAGCAACAGGTCGGATTCAAACTCAGGCCGCCCGCTTTGACGACTACAGCCTCTGTACACGGGGCGCTCAAACTAACCTCTTGGTCACCAGCGCCCCATTTTTGGGCTTTTAATTTGTATTAACGAGTTGGAAAGCGGCAGTGGGTTCGAATCCGACCTCAGCCTTTGCTGCATGTTACCCCTCCTCTCTCTCCTCCCAACATCCCCTGTCTCTCTTCAGCTGTCCTCTCCAATGAAGACAAAAATGTCCCCAAAAAAACACATTTGGTCATCGAACATGTGAATTAAATGTAAAAACTTGAGGAGAAAGCCAGTTTAGAAATGTTAAGAAACATAGGTCAGATGAATGAATGTTTGAAAGCAGATTAAAAATGTCACTGCTGCTCTGCTGCACACACGAGCATCCAAACCCGCAAACCATCGATCAGTGTTGATTATTCAAACTGACATTTCCCATGATGCTTCTGTGTGATCGCTGACACACAGCACGTGTACGATACCTTTTAGCACACACCCATACTCAAAACAGAAACATGATTGTTCAGGGTTACCAGAAGGTGAAGTAAAACTCTTAATCAGGAATATTTCTTAATTGGATGACTGAACCCACCGAGCATAATAAGTCTGCAGTCCTTATTAATAAGATTCATATTCACGTCGCACACATGTCCTTCATTAGAGGGACAAAGTGATCACACAGATCTTCACCTTGCTGTGTGTGACAGAGCAGACAGAGATTGGATGTCTCACTCTGCTGAAGTACTGTAATGAGCTCATTCCAGTTGACAGATTCACCTCACACTCTCTCTGATTTCATAATAAATATCGATCCATCCGCCGAGAAGACTCAAACTCCTTCTGTGTGCTCAAAGTTCAACAAAACTTTGCAGCAAACGTGGAGGTGCTGATTCTTTTTAGTTGAGGTCAAAAAGCTCCAGCAACACTTGAAGTATATGGGAACTACTAGAGTTTGGCTGTGTGTGGAAAGGTTTAAGGAGAGATGACTGTCATATGGCTTGTCACTGTTCCTCTCTGCAGCATTATTCCAGTGTCGCTATGTCAAACAACAAAAAACACATATTCATAATCAATCATTAATATGCTGTTGAGTCAGAAATGTACAATATATACTCAAAAGCAATGCTTATAAAGATAATAATACCAATTCTCATGTGACTTAATGTGGCAAAGTCAGACTATGGAAACAACACATGGAGAGAGAAATGAAAGAGAGCAGACTGACCTGTATGAAGTCCCATTCAGAGTCAGGGGGTTTCTTCAGTAGCATGGAGACATGTTGACTGCAGGAGACTTCTTCTGGACGATAACATCTGTCTTCTTGGAAACAACCTTTCAACCAAATCAACAAGACATGTTAGTTCAGATACAACAGCCAAAGTGGGCCTAACTACACTTTGAGAGGAGAGGACAAGGATGACACTTAAAACTGGAAGAGTTTGTAAAACTCCAACAGCAATCTGGCTATTCTCCTGTACCACTATTGTGACACAGTTATTAAAACAGACCTGACAGGGAAACATTGTAATTGTTTGATTTAAAAAATATATATATATATAAAAACGGTTTGGCTGTTATTCAGATTGTCAGTTCCTTTCCATCAACAAACATATCATGCATTTGTCTTGATCTGGCTAAAATATGTCAGAAACGGCCAAGAAAGGTATTTTCTGGCTAAATTCAGTGCCGCCACATGAATGAGTCCTAAAACCCGGAAGTGAGTTAGCATTTAAGTGCCATGGGGTCTATCCTCCAACCAGGACAACTTCAGTTTTGTTGCTATTGAGTTAGAGAAAGTTATGCGAGAACCAGGATTTAACTTCAAGGAGACAGTCTGAGAGGGATGAAGGTGGGAGGGCGGAGTTGGGCTTGGAAGACAGGTAGAGCTGGGTGTCATCCACATAGCAGTGAAAGTGAATACCAAATTTCCTGAAAATGTGACCGAGGGGTAGGAGGTAGACGATGAAAAGGAGAGGACCCAAGACAGAGCCCTGAGGAACACCGGTAGTGACTGTACACCATAAACACTTTAATGTTAGTCATAACAGGACAAAAACGTGCAGCATGCTTACTGTTAAGAAAGCTGCATGTCAGCTACAAATAGTGAGTTCACATCCTGCATCATAGTTCACATACAGTGCAGAAGAGGGACAGTATTAGAGTGCAGACATGATATCTGAGATATGAGCAGTATGGTCAGAGGAAGAGAAGAGGTCTACAGAGGACTGATAGCAGTCTGTGCTTACTGTAGGTAGTAAATTAACCACACTAGCTGTGAGTCCTTGATGCCTTCAGAGAACTGACCACTCATCTATCTGTGGTGATTGTGTTTGACTGCAGTGAGAGACACCAGTCAAGTGTGTCAGGATGTTGTCCTGCTGCAGGAGACAGGGAATGGATGTGCTCAGTTGTATTGCTTCATGGTGATATCTCCACACGAGTCATTTGTGTCACAATAATGACAGTTTACGTCATCATTTTTTTCTTACAGGAAACATGTTTAGAAAGCTAATTTCTGTCTCTCTAGTTCTTCACTGAAGGACGAGGATGAACAGGCTGTCTTTGGGTACTGACCATGGTCGCTGTGGACTAAGTCAATCCAGAAAGTGAAATAAAGATTCCCCATCACCATTGATATCATAATATCATATCATAAAACCATTAATTGTTACTAATTGTAGTAATGATGATGGTAGCAATAATGATTATGATATTGTGGATGAATATTAGTATCATTGCTATTACAAGCACATTTTTTTTAATACCGGCAGATACCGGACTTGACCCCTGACCCACACCTATGACCTTGTTTTGGAAACCAGTCGTATCTTCTTATGTGATCCAACTAAAACAAAAACCTGACTCACTGAGCTCGGTGCTAGCTCGTAACAATGGATGATACTGCATTCCACTTACAGCCAGTATTCATTCGAAAAGTTTGACCTTTGACAGAAACATTTGTCCTTGTCTGAACATGTTGCCTATAGCATTAAAGAGTTGAGGGATTATAGGTCTGAAAAACACTCTTCTTTTTAACTCCACCACCTGACTTATTTTGTAAACTTTCACATTTAAAAGCTGTAACTAAATTCAGGATGAATTGAAGACCAAAAAGGATGCATCCGACGCATGCTTCATGGCCCAGTATATCCCGGTCATTGTTCACAAAAGGCTCACAGTTATCACATATACAGGCGTTCTCTACAAGCCTTGAATCTGTGAAAAACAACAAACACCAGCAGTCTATGAAGGGTGAACCCAGTGGGACTTGGTCTAAACCCTAAGTCTTTTTTGTTCTTAACCCAGTCTAACATGGTTTGTATTTTGTTTCATTGAGTGTCTGACTGTTTAAAGTTGAACATTGTTTCTCTTTGAGTAAAATCGGTCTAATCTAATGTACACCTAATGTAATCCATCTTTGACCCATTCTATCCTGGGTTATCCCAGTTCAACCTGGTCTGAACTCAGTCCTGTCTGTCTAAAGCCAGGGTTTTTTTTTAAAGTAAACCCAGTATAACTCAGTTTGTACCCAGTGTAATCTGGCTTAAACCCAGTCTTTCCTTCGTAAACACAGTCCAACCTGCTGCTAACTCTGTCTTATCTGCCTAAACCAAATATGACATGGTTTTAATTTAGTTATATCGAGAGTAATCCCAATCTAAACAGGTTTAAACCCAAACTAAACTTGTCTAAACCCAGCGTGGTTTAAACCAAGTCCTACTCATCTGGCCTGAATCCAGTATGCGATCCAAAGCCTGTCTCACTTGTCTGAATGCAGTATTAACCAATGTGATGTAGCTCCCAGTCGATACTATTCTAAACCTAATATAGACAGTTATTAGCATGTTGATGTTACCTTCACCTAATTTTAATAATGATCTCGAGCCTGGCAGTTGAATCTTATTTTAGGAATGAGCCTCTGCGGCCGCTTCAGATCTGATGTGGATCATTCTCTCAGGTTCATATGAAGACGTGCTGGGGGAAAGTCATGAAAACTGAGAGATGATGAGAAAAGTGGCTCCTGTGAATCGATACGCGACCCATCAGCGAGCCTCTTCCATCACACTATGACTTATCGATCAGCGCTGCGGTGGGACCCTGAAGACATCTGCGGCTGTAATTGAGCTCCGGAGGGTTCATGGGAGTCTGTGCTTCGCATCCTCAGTGGGCCTCCACCAATCAGGTCAGAGTCATCCCACTCAGTCACTGAATAAGAGAGAGAGAGATACTCACCTGCAAACAGAAATCTACAGGTCTGTGTTTGTGGGGAAAAAACTGAGACTGGAAAATAAAAAAAAGGTTGTCTGTTTGATAGTAGCATCAGAAGGACTCATGTTGGAAGGGAGATATTTCAAAGGGTCTGGAAGGAAGTGTTGGGAGGTCAGAGTGGGGGATGACATGCAGCAAAGGGCCAAGGTCGGATTCTAACCCATGGCCGCTGCAGCGAGGACTATAGCTTCTGTACATGGGGCGCACAACTCAATCGCTAGTCCATCCAACGCGCCAAAAATCTAATTTATTGAACATATTTTGTTACATTCTTTATCGGCTTCTGTTAGAAACTATTTACCAATCAAAAAAGCCCTCCAGTTTCTCTTCTGCCTCAGTGCCTCGGTCAACATTAGCAGAGAGACTCACTCCCATGATTCCCTGCATGCCTCCCTCGACGTCACCTTGTGTTGTTTTGAGGGACGGCCCACTGACAGAGGAATTTACATACTGTGCATTTTAAAACAAAAACATGATCTAAAATCACAGACAGTTTATTCATTAACATACTCAGCAATAATTCTTAAAATTATTTAGACTGATGAATTTCTAAATGGGGTCATGTCCACCATTTAATTATTATTGACAATCACTTTTAATACAGAAAGAAATTCAGGACAATCTCTCTGAAGACACACTGACTCTGACCCCCTCGTCTCTTCGACACCGAGGTTTTACAGTCTGCTGTTGAACATCTTATGCTGGTTATTAAACTGTGGTGCATTTTAGTGCCTGCTGGGACAAACGCCCGCTGCGGCAGAGACTCATAAATCCCTGAACACCAGTCGTATTAATGCCCCTTCCATAAAAGTGATGTGTTTCCTGCTCCTGACTGGGCGACGAGGATCGTAAATATCTGCAGCCGCTGTCGGCTGATCGCTTCATCTAAGGCGCTGACGATGGAGAGCGAGGGGGAAACGCCTGCACGACGAAATACAGTGTGGGTATCAGGTTCACTGCTGTGATAATGTTTTAATGTGGGTTAATGAACAAAAGCATGAATATTTTAGAGAAAGATATGTGGTCTGCATTAAAAATAAGGACAAAATAATATGATGGTTTATTTTTTAACAACCTGTTTGTGTTCGGTCAGAAATCTTAGTAAGAATTTGGAAGTATCCCACATTGAAGAAAATTACAAAGTTACTCATGTTTAAAGACAGGGTTGGTAATTTCCTCCAGATCCACTTTTTTTGATTTTGAAATTGTCTCGGTCTCGCCCTGCCTTGGTCTCGGTCTTGTCTCGGTCTCACCCTGCCTTGGTCTCGGTCTTGTCTCGGTCTCGATCGGTAAATGTCTCGGTCTTGTCTTGGTCTCGGTTAGTGTGGTCTTGACTACAACACTTTGTGTTGGATGTGAGGGAGGCAGGTAAAAGTGAAGACATGACAACAGTCAGATTAAAAAATCAGGTGATGTCTAAAATATTCAAGAAGAAATGTGATATATAAATAAATGACTGTCTGTTCCTGCTGACTGTCAGAAAAACGTCTTTGATTGGCTGAGACGAGGAAGGTTTATCTCCTGCAGGCGTTAAACTTTCAACACGAGACGAACTGAGTGAACACCAGAGAGTCACTGATCTTCTTAAGTTCTTGACGAGACGCTCGACACAGGATGTGATGTCATACAGGTGTGGGATGTTACCATTAAAAGTACCACCTGTCTATCAAACATCGTGTGACTGACAGGTGACAGGTCAAAACACCGCCACCGCCGTCGTCTCTTCCAGCTGATCCAAGCAGCTTGCTTCCTCCTTTGTGTGTCATCAGTGTGTGATGTGACATTAACAGGCGTAAACACAGATGTCGACAAGACAAACCAGCCTCACTTATCAAACACATCGTCTCCCTCGAGGGTGTCGGGTTCTCCCCGGCAAGCCATCGAGCGTGAGCAGCCGCCGCCGCAGCCACAGAACTCACACTTCACTTCCTGTCTGTGTGCAGGGCAGGAATTAAAGAGCTGGTGATGAAATATTGACTCAGACACATTTCATATTTGTAGGAGTTATTTATGTTCTATGAGAGACAAACAGGCAGGCAGGCAGGCAGGCAGGCAGGCAGACAGGCAGGCAGGCAGGCAGGCAGACAGACAGACAGACAGACAGACAGACAGACAGACAGACAGACAGACAGACAGACAGACAGACAGACAGACAGGCAGGCAGACAGACAGACAGACAGACAGACAGACAGACAGACAGACAGACAGACAGACAGACAGACAGACAGACAGACAGAAAGGCAGGCAGGCAGGCAGGCAGGCAGGCAGGCAGGCAGGCAGGCAGGCAGGCAGACAGACAGACAGACAGACAGACAGACAGACAGACAGACAGACAGAAAGGCAGGCAGGCAGGCAGACAGACAGACAGACAGACAGACAGACAGACAGACAGACAGACAGACAGACAGACAGAAAGGCAGGCAGGCAGGCAGGCAGACAGACAGACAGACAGACAGACAGACAGACAGACAGACAGACAGACAGACAGACAGAAAGGCAGGCAGGCAGGCAGGCAGACAGACAGACAGACAGACAGACAGACAGACAGAAAGGCAGGCAGGCAGGCAGGCAGGCAGGCAGGCAGGCAGGCAGGCAGGCAGGCAGGCAGACAGGCAGGCAGGCAGGCAGGCAGGCAGGCAGGCAGGCAGGCAGGCAGGCAGACAGGCAGACAGACAGACAGAAAGGCAGGCAGGCAGGCAGGCAGGCAGGCAGGCAGGCAGGCAGGCAGGCAGGCAGACAGACAGACAGACAGACAGACAGACAGACAGACAGACAGACAGACAGAAAGGCAGGCAGGCAGGCAGGCAGGCAGGCAGGCAGGCAGGCAGGCAGGCAGGCAGGCAGGCAGGCAGACAGACAGACAGACAGACAGACAGACAGACAGACAGACAGACAGACAGACAGACAGACAGACAGACAGACAGACAGACAGACAGACAGACAGACAGACAGCAGCTCTTTGTATCGTATAAGACGTATGTTGTATTCAAGCTGAATGAACTGCTCTACACTTCAAATGACTTTCTGAACCTTAAAAGGTGAACCCCTGAAACAAAGAGCAGGTAAATTGATCTGGTATCAGAGGAAACTCGAGTCACAGGAGGAAACATTGTGTGCTGATCAATAATTCAGAAGTTTGTCGAAGTTTCTGCAGGCTGTAAGCTGCGTTGACTCAGGCAGATCTGCAGGTTACAGAAGAAGAGTCTGATTTTATGCATCAAGCCGGGAGCCGCTGTATCAGAGTGTGATGAATGATGAATGACGACGCGGTTAATTACACACACACGCACGCACGCACGCACGCACACACACACAAACGCACGCACGCACGCACGCGCGCACACACACACACACACACACACACACACACACACACACACACACACACACACACACACACACACACACAGAAAAGAAGAGAGGATCTGGCGTGATGAGAATATTTACTGTAATTATGATTTCAATGTGCAAATTGAAGGAACTTCAGCAGGTTTAGAGTGCTCACTGAGCAGGGTTCAAGAAGCCTCTGGACTTCATCCTTTCATATCCAAAATGATTGTTTGTGATTACGTTGTTTTGATTACATTTGATTTGTTCATAAGTCATTTACTGAAAAATAACGTTCAACTTTAAAACACTATAATCGGGCTGATTTGGGACTAGATTTCCCCGTTCTAACAATCCTAAGCAAAGTCCAGATTTTGTGATGGTTGTAAAGTTTGTCTTGCCAGAATTTCTTGTGATGTCACGTGTGTTAAGAGTGATCTGATCTGCTCGGAACAACATCGTACTCCACCGAGTTCACCAATCGGACACCCAAGGAGCACGCACTCTGTTGATTGTCATGTAAGAAGAAGGATAGCTAATTGGGAAGTGAGCCGACTCAAGAAGGAAGCAGGACATTTACGGCCCATGTCGACGTCGTCTCTGCGGCGTCATCAATCTTTTTTTTTTCTTTCTTTGCAAATTGTCAATGAAAAGTAGACACAACTGTTTTCACCAACTCTTCAGAGTCAGGACTCTGGTTGTGATTTTATTTGGTGTTGTTTGTTGCAGCATGAATCATTAGCACCTGCAACAGAAATCCAGCCCCTCACCACCAGGCCCCCTGCCACCTTTCAGATCTCCTCCACCGTCGAACTCCTTCCAGCAGTCTCCGTTCTTCTAATGCCAACCTCTTGTCTTCACCACACAGAACCAAGCACCGAACCTGGGGGGACAGATCCGTCTCCTGCCCCCTCCCTCTGGAACCCATTGAACCCTCAATGCTCCTCACTGCATGTAACAGAAACAAAGAGTGGCAGGTTTTAAGGACCTACAAAAAGGTCGCACAACTTCCAACAAGAATCAGTCCAGCTCAGTGTGCAGACAAACACTTTGACACTCTCCATAGACTCACAGACTCAAACTGCTGATAAAGACAGACCAGGACATGAACGCACTGACCCCCCTCCCCTTCAGACTGTTATCCTCTGGATGAAGTCGTTTCTCCCTCTCGGTGTTTTATTTATTTTTTATCTAGTGATGCTGCTGATGTTGCTCTGATCGGCCTTATCATTATTCTCAGCATCGTTCTGCCAGCAAAGTGTTACCGGGGCAACGGTGACCTTGCCAACGGGACTCCTGTAATAAGCACTAATGAGGATGAAGAAGAGTTTGGGAAGAAGGAGAAAAAGCTGCTCAGTTTGAAACGCACAGAAACAGACACACAGTGGTGGAACATAACTATGGACACACATAATTATGTCTCGCTAATCCTAGCAGAGAGATGATCTGCTAGAGAGGAGGAAACAACGCCAGTAAGTGCAAACAAACAGCTTTAAGTCCGATCAGAAACACAGGTGCTGACAGGAAGTGACCAGAGGTGCTGACAGGAAGTGACCAGAGGCAGAGCACAACATCGACAGCGGTTCTTGAGAATTCTAATCAGCATCAAAACCATCCTAAATAACGTCATCTTCACCATCAAACAAAAACCATCATCATCATCAAATCATCAACGTCATCATCACTGTCATTAAGTGTGTAGGTGTTCATAAAGAGCTTAAGCTTTTTATGAACCCATTTAGACCTAAGGACGCCTAAAAAAACGCCCTCTAAAACCTAAGTAACGTTTGAAATCAACCTCCCAAAAGCTGAGGGTTTTCAGAAAAACTGCACAGAATTTCAAAGTTTACTAAAATCTTTCTAAAGTCTCAGACTCTGTATCAGATAGAGACCTTAAAAATAAAACATTTGAAAGCTTAAACCTATTGGCTTTCACTGTAAATTAAAATTTCCTCTGCACTCATGTTCATGGCCTTATGCGACGTAGACGTCTCATCAGGTCTTAAAGGTAGAAGCACGTCTGCGTCTCATCAGGTCTGAATGGGTTAAAGGTGCAAAGTGACTCTGCAGATCGAATGGAGTTTGCTCTGCAAACAGAGCTGGCCAAATGAAAGAAAGTGGACACGTGGGGAAGCGGGCCTTAAAGAGACAGCAGCTAAAATAAAGCGTTTCAGGCAGAGGCTGAAATGAGGGTTTTACAAACGCCAGTATCAGATAAATAAGGAGGTTTTTGAGCTACACATCTCGTAACGCCACTAAATAGGACTGACATAATTAATGGTGAAAGTGAGTATCATAGATCTCCTTTAAAGAGGATTTCACTCCATACGAGACTGTAGAGAGAGGACGACATGAGCTTCAGCAGCCGAGCAGATTTCATCTCTGAGTCAAACTTTCCTGAGAATATCCAGATGTAAAAACACTCGTTCAGAACATACTCTCTCTCTCTCAAACCCTGCAGGCGCAGTGTGAACCTGACAGGAAGACAAGCTCAGGTTGTATCTAATGTGACAGCAGCAGCAGACAATCACACTTTTCACTTTACAAACGTGTGAATAATACAAGCTGACGGCTTGACCTTGGTCTGACCTCGTCCTGTGATGAGCTGGGGTGAATTCTCGAACATAAGGCGATAATGAATCATAAATGTGAGCCCGTGTGGTGTTTTTGTCCGGTCTGATGGAGTCAGACCTCCCTCTGTGTTGTTTACCGGGATGTGAAGCAGAAAATGTTGCATGATTGAACACTCTCCGTTTGGTTGTCGTCGAGGTGTCTCAGCTCAGGAACAGCGAGGTGAGACGATGAGACGCTTCTAAATAAATAACCGTATTCATCCTGCAATCATCCAGCACCCGTGTTGAAGAGGTCGGCGATGAAGTTAGAAACTTTTCAGGTTACTCTTTTTTTTCCAGAGCTTAGTTTCCTGCACTTGAACTAAACATAATCGGTTAGAGGATTAGTTTATTATTATTTCATTATTATTCTATTTTTTATTTTATAATGAACTTCAAGCTTGTGCTGACACGACACCAAAAATACAAAGGCCAGACCTTGGAGTGCATCTTCAAACACATCAGTTAAAATAGAGAACACTTGATTATGAGAAGTTCACAGGAGGATGAAGATGATCTACAGATTTTGATCACAATGAATGGGAGAGAGAACACAAGGCAAACTGAGACATTGTCGACATTATGGGACAGAACTACAACACGTGTGCAGTAATCAATACCCCTCGAAGTCAATCTGACAGACTAATACTTCTGATCCACTCCTGCTCACATTAACCTTTGACCTCTGACTGTCTGAAATGAGGAAGTGAAGGGTGTCTGGTGCCAGAGAAACAAACAAGGCCCTCAGTGAGGACAAAATGAACTGAGGAAGTCTGGATCCATACGGAGGTCAAAGATCAAGTGCTGCAAATGAAGAAGGGTTATGGAGAGGAGTATCGGAGGGGATTTATTGACCAGAGGTAAGAGAGCAAGTTGGCGAAAAACAAAGAGGACATCAGAAAAAAAAGCTTAAACACAACGATATGGGACACAAAAACACTGAGGAACCAGAGGATCGATGAAATCTGGGCCAAAAATGTTGAACTAATTGAGGTCTAACTGAGGCTTTAAAAGCAGGGAATAAACAAATATATCAATGAAAACTCTGGAAACTAAACCAATCCTTTAAAGAGGACATATTGTCCCCCTTTTCCACCTTTTCAAACAGTACCCTGTGGTCTAAATGAAACATCTGTGCTGTGCTTTGGTCAAAATATAACATGAATCAAGCACCAGAGGAGGTTTGTGACCCTGTATAAACCAGCTCTCTCAGAACGCTCCGTTTTGGTGTGTGTGTCTCTTTAAATGCAATGACCCCCCCCTGAGTTTTCCCGGTAGACATCACTGCTTCGCTAGCGAGAATAAAAATGGCGGACCTGCGCTAAAGTTTTGCTCTAGGCTGGGGGTGGAGTCCATGGGTGAAGATACCAGGGGAGGGGAGGGGATTTTTTTTAACCAGAATCCCACTGTGACATCACAAGGGGAGCACATTTGAAACAGAGCCATGGAAAGACTGGCTGTTACATCAAAGATGTAATGAGAGCCCCCTGGTGGCGGAATTCAAAAACTGTGCGTGTAAACACCTAGAAGTAAAACTAGTGCAAAGATAACTGGTTATATTAGAGAATGGGGTAAAAATAAGAAACTACCCTAAACATCCAGGGTTGAAATTAAAATTCAGGAAACATTTTCAAACACCTGGCTCAGAGTCATGCACACTCTGTATAAGACTCTATAGGAGCACAGTTTCCTCTGTCCAACATAAGACTGTTTTCATTTTTCACCAGAGAGAACTGACACTTTTTAAAGCTGCTCTGCCTCAGACGACCTCAGACTGCTTCGTCACAGCGACATGTTAAAAACCGAGTTCTTCTCTGTGTTTCTGAAGTGAAGATATTTTCCAGTCTCCAGAGTCGTCTGCCTCCCGCTGAGCTGCTCCTGCTTCTTCGTCTCTGACAGAAAACGGCTCTTTTAGACATCAGTGAGCCTTCTCCTTCGCCACTTTATATTCACGCTGAGGTGCATTTGTGTGTGCAGGAAACACAAAGGAGAACGGTTTGTTTCTAACAGCAGTGACAGCATGCTGATGCATTCTGGTTCACAACATCCGACCCAGCCTCAGTTGATATGCTGAGGACATAAAATAAACAACTGTGGGGATTTGATGTACAAGAATGAACTCAAATCACCTCTACTACAAAGCCAAGGATGGAAATGTAAGAGGGAAATATCTATCTGTGACTTGTCTGAAGACCAATGCCATAAAACAACAACTTAGACTTAGGCCTGCATATAATTAAAGGAGCAATATGTAACTCTGACACCTAGTGTTTAAAATGGGTACTGCAGTCCAAATTCAAAACATTACAGAGAGCTGTCTCCCCCCGCCCCCTCCTCTCTAGAGTGGATGCTCACGCAGGTTGCCATGTGGTGGACACTGAAGCTTCAGTGTTTAGCCAGCTCTGCATCGGTCTGTAAACCTTTCTGCGTTCTAACCTCTCTCCATTTTTCAAAAGCATCTCCAATATTGATCCTAGTTTGAGCACGTTTCTGCTCGTGGAGCTTATTAGAAACATGCAGAGGCTTTTTAGGTCGGGTACAATCACTTCTATCTGAACCAGTTCTCTTGCCCGCTTCCATCGCTGCAACACCTGTTGGTTTGACCTGATAACTGCTCTCATATCTGGCAAACCGAGGGGCGTCCAAAACGGCCGTGTGGGGGTGCCTTAAAACCGCCTACCTTCTCTGGTCCAAACAAATCCAGACCATTCAGGACCAGAATCTAAAGTTAGAAGGAGGACATACTGGCTGCTGCATTGTTGTCAGAGAAGCCAGCACTTCAACATAGCATGTTTCCTTAATGTCTGATCATAGAGTAAGCTCACTTTGTGATTTCACTCACTACACATCTCACTGATTGATCCTTTAACCAATGCAAGGTGTCAATACAAAAAAGTTTTGTTTACATTTCAAAACTTGATGATCACAAAAAGTAAAAACCTTAATTCCCTAAACCAAATTGATACATGGTCGAGTTGTCTGATTGGTTAGTCTCAGCTCAGCCTCCCTGTATACTAAATAGTTACAGCGGATAGCTACTTCGATTTTTGACCATGATTCCCACCCTTTGCACAGTGATTTTCAGCTTCTGTAGAATTTCATTAGAATTTTTCCCATGAAAGAGCCTCCCATGATTCCCCGCCGGCCTCAACATCATCTTTTTGTTATTGTTCTACATACTGTGTGTTTAAGAGTAAGGGGGAGGGTTAATCATTCACTCTTGTATTGCCCTAGTTTTACAGAAACTTAATCATTGAAGAGGTTAAATAAAAGCTCAAATAAAGTCCATCTCTAACTTTTAACACTTTGATTCTCCTGATCATGGAACTGCTCGTTTACCCTGTGACATCTCTCTGCAGCAGCACTAACAGTGTATTCATCTCCTTCCTTTAACAGGTGGGAGAAGTGAAAACAAAGAAGAATTGGTTCAAATAAAACAGAACAGTTTGAAGGAATTGGATTTTTCTGTCTTTTCTCCCACAGTTACCGTGCTGCTTATGTCCCAAAACTGAATAAATCACATTCTTCAGAGGAAAAGAAACTGATGGAGTCATGAATAAAACATGTGTTTGGGTTTTGTGAGGACATGTAATCATCAGATTTGCATCAGCTGCTCGGAGAAACACGAGGATCACACACAGAAAACATCTGCAGTCAGAAATGTTTAGGATTCAGGGCTGCCAACTTTTGATTTCAGCTTGGAGTGTCGGGGCGCATTCTTCATACGACATCCACACGCGTGCAGATACGACATACACACATGACAGAAGTACGACAGAAGAATGCAAAAGGTTAGTGCACATGTCAGCTCGCCGCATAGAGCTAAAGATTTAGTTCAGTGATGAAGGTGTTTAATTGCTCAAAGTTGAACCCTCGTTGGACGTAAAAAGAAGTTGTAGTGAGCCGCTGAGTGCGAGCAAATAACCCTTTTTCTGCAGTCTTTTACCGGCTGGACAACCCCCTAATCATATTGACGCTGCTCCACAAGTAGTACGCGCATCGCAATGATTTGTTATGGCACGCATTTGCTCGAATGTTCAAACCTATGACAAACAGATGCTGATGATGACTAGCGTGTTCATGGGCAATCCGTTAAAAGTGCCGTCTTAGTGATGAAAACTCTCAGCGCCCCAGACATAGACTGACTTGGAAAGAAAAGAAAAGCAATTTAGGGCGTTTTCACATTAGGCACGATTGTTTCGTACCGTGCCCGAGCAAGATTCCCCCTCCCTCCCCTCTCCTCTACTGGTCTGTGTTAACACCTACACCTGGGAGACTGGCCAGGTCTGCCCAGGTGTGGCGGAACAGCGGCCACCAGTGACCTGCTGGACACAAGCACACAGAAGGGCAAAACCAAACACAATAGCAGGCCCTGCTGGCATGAGGGCCGTCACACTTACAATATCAATAATACAACTTTTTCCTAATGTATTTCATTACAAAGATGACGTCATCTTTCCCTCTTAACATTCAAACCATAAAACTGCAGAACTTCTTAGTAGTCGATTGATCCAGTGTAAGTATGAAACATATTGATTGTTGCAGCTATAAAGCAGTTATTTGAAGACGGAGGTGCCTTTAAGTGAAGGCTGATGGTGTTTTAAGGAGAGGGTGTTATTTGTCAGGTTGTTCCAAGGATAACTCAGCTTGTAGTCCCTCTCTCTCTCTCTCTCTCTCTCTCTCTCTCTCTCTCTCTTCTTCTTCTTCTTCTTGTAGTCTATCTCACACAGACAGGCAGACAGGGTCAAAGTTGCAGCAGCTGGAGTGCTTTTAAAAAGGATTACATGTATGTATCCAGTGCCAGGATGTCATTTATGACCTCCAACCGAGATGAAACATACAGGTCTTTTTTTTTCTCGCTCTGACCTGGAAAACTGTGTCCGAGCTCTTTACCACTGCCTGACCTTGAGGACAAAAACCTTCCGCTGCCGTCGCTCGCCCACAGAGAGCTTTCAGCGCTGGTGGTAATTGGATGCTGGTCTGTCTCTGCCCCCCGCTGCTGCTCTCTGTTCTCTCCGCTGGAGGTGTCATCATCAGCGCTCTAATAAGGCAAAGGCCAAGAGCGCCTTCAGCGAGTCATTATTCACAGTAATGACTCTTCACCGAGCTCCAAACGCACTCAGCTCCGGGTTGAATCTGCACACGCCGAGCTGGAGCGCCGTTTAAACACTCAGGTCATAAGATAGTAAAAATATGAACTGAAAACACTTCTGCTGTTCAGTCACAGTTGAACTGATTTCAAAGGTTCAGTTCAGTCCTTCTAATATATAATTCTAATCTTCATTGCAGTCAGAAAGCACTCCTATGATATTATCTTGACATGTACTTCCTTTGTAGTCCAGTACTATTATTTAGCCAAGTAACTATCATGTTAAATTACAATTATATGAGTGAGTTCTGTCTTAGGGAGGTCTCCGACTGTCATTGCAAAATTAGCACATTTTGAGCCACTGTGGTTCAAAGTTTGGCAGCCTTTGGGTGCCCCCTACTGGCCTGGGCCCCCAAGCTGTTGACAAGCAGCGCCTCGGCTGATCAGGACAACAGTTACACTTTCATTTCATCTAAGTAAATAAATAGTCTTTAAATACAATCTGTAAATAATCTTTGAAATGATTTTAGAGGCTACAAAATCAGGACATAAATCTGTCTGATTCTCATTCTATATTCATACAGGCATGTGTTACCTCATGGAGTTGGTCTGAAGCCAAGCAGCAGGACGGGTTGAGATTTTTTAAAATCTGGATGGACTGGTCTTACTGGCTCACTGTAGGGACTTCATAGTAAACTGGGGAAAAAAGAGATGCTTCATTCCCTCCAAGCACATCATCTCTATGTTAAAGGCAGGGTTGGTAATTTTCAAAAACTAGCATGATTTTGAAAGTAGCATTCCCTCAGTGCTCCGTCCACACCCCCTCCCCTCTGTGCTCCCTCAAAAGCTACGCCCCTCAATTACAAGCACAAGTGCCGTTGGTCCAGAAGCGGACCTCAGCTCATGCTTTGAGTGTGGGCTCGTGCATAGGGAGCGAGCAGGGAGACAGGGAGGCGTGATTGGTTCATCAGATTGAAGATAGATTTGAGCTTGGTCAGCACAAGAGGTGGGAACATGAAGTAGAGATTGGAGGAGCTGCCAGTTCCTTACTTTGAACAAATGTAGAACTTAAGCAAATGCACAGGGGTTCAAACTTTAAATGTTCCTGTTGGCTCGTCAGAATCAGAACTTAGGAAGAGGAAGCTAACAGTGGCAACTAATGTAGATTTGGAGCTATAATTGGCAGCCGTCTATACTTTGAAATCCACCTCTTTGTGTGACACAGGTGTAGGGCATTAACTCAGAGGGAGTGGTTTTATAAAGCCCCACTGCCCTGATGTGGTAGTCTTCATTTTTATGTCCTGAACATAGAATCCAGATCAATTTTTAGCATCAGCAAACGAGACTAATCATCTCTACAAAACACACACTTAAAATCACGTAGATACTCACACAGCTCCTACATTTTTGATGAGTGTTTAATTTTTAACGCTGCGAGTTCTCAGGGTACAGGATCATCCAGCGGCCGCTCCACTTCCCAAACATAACAGATCAATTATTTTAAGGAAACACTGAGAATGAAAACCTCCTCAGGACGGATCTGAAGAGGGACACTCAGCGCTGAATGTGAGCTTTTAAAGGAATAGTTTAACCTAAAACAGAGTGAAAAACTCTAAATGGTCAGGCACCATCTTATCTTAAAGAGCTAATAGTGCCGTACTACCCTTCGAGAACATTACGCTCCCAGAATGCAGGCCTGCTCATACCTACAGTCTCTAAATGTACTATGGGAGGTAGAGCCTTCAGTTATCAGGCCCCTCTCCTTTGGTCCAGGAGGCAGACACTCTGTACTTTTAAGATTAGGCTTAAAGCTTTCCTTTTTGACAAAACGTATAGTTAGGGCTGGCGCAGGTGTAGACCAGCTCCTAGTTATGCTGTATAGGCTTAGACTACCGGGGGAACTGGCACCTTGAGCTTTTACTTTTCTGCCTTGGGTATCCACCAGCTCCTCCAAATGTTGGTACTTCTGGTTGATAAATATCCAATGTGGACAGCCAAAATACCAAACTTAAAGCTTCAAAAGGTAAACCAATGACAACGCGTGAAAACGAAGTTACTATCTACTTCTTATTTACGGTCAGAGGGGAAAAAAGGAGGACTGACTGCAAGTTATTCAGGATCACTGACATTTCCTCCACTGCAGCCTGTTGGGAGGATTTCTTTTTAAAATGAACATTAAGTATGCACATATATTTTTCATCCACCCTGTGATTCACTGCAAGAAGACGAGGAAAAAAGAAGAAGAAGACGAAGACGAAGACGAGTGTGCTGGTATCGATGAATCAGTGAGTTCACCACACCGGGGTCAATAAACTGGAGGGGGGCGAAGGGTGTGAGTGTTCAGGGCTGGAAACAGTCTCTGAAAGTATAAATTATAAAATATCTGCCGCTCACACACACACACACACACACACACACACACACACACACACACACACACACACACACAAACCTTTGATCTATTGATTTTCGTGGTTGCTCCTCGTCTTAAAACGTCATAAATAAAATCATCAAAGCTGCAAACAGTCCGAGTCCTCCAAACACAAACATCTGTGTTTCTGTACTTGTGAGGACCCTGCCTCAGAAACAGTTGATTCAGTGAGCTCATACTTTCTAATTTGCTCTGGCAGATTCCTCTCACTCCTTGCCATTCACACAGATTACAATTTTCAGGTTGAACTAATCATCATTGTTGAGCTAATGGGCAGGTTTGAGCGCAGTCGGAGCCTTTTTTGTACAACCAAGATGGCTGACACTGATGTAGAACTTTACACTTATCCTGTTTTTGTTGATTGTAAAATAGGTAGTATAATTATTTACTACAACCACAAGGAAATACAGTATTTTACCGTATTCTACTTCCTTTTAAACTCTCTGGACTAAGGATGGTCAGTAACCTTTTTTTTGTGTGGATTTATTCGGGTAAGGATTATTTTGTGATGCTTCACAACGCTGGAACAGACATCCTTTTAACAACTATGTGAATCATTAAACAAAGAAATTATGAGAAATATTAAAATTGTCCTTAAATCTGGGGCGCTGGTGGTTAGCGGGCACGCCCCATGTACGGCGGCTGTAATCCTCCAAGCGGACAGCCTGGGTTCAAATCTAACCTGTGCACTTTCCCTTATGTCATTCCCCACTCTCTCTCTCCCCCTGATTTTTGACTCTATCTGTCCTGTCCCTCTAAAAAGAACTGTTCATTTACCAATTGTTATTGTTATTTAAGAGCAAGATGTGAAGGTGTTCGGATAGTTTCATCTGAAATAAAAATTCAGGGCCTGATTCACAAAAGAATTGCGCAGCTTTTCCGCCCGCTAGACCTGGGCAAATAAATCAGAAGACACTGTCTACTTTACAAACACATGCAAAGGGTTAAATGCATCCGTATCTGCGCTGCAGAGCAAACAGCGTTTCTGTGCTGCTGCCGCACGTATTGAAATGAAACATTATGCAGTTGTTTTTTGGTGGAAAACGAGTTCACAAACACTAACACTAATAACAACGCGCAGCTATGGTGGAGCAATAACTTTCTGTTGAAAGAAAGAAACGGCTGGGCCCCCAAAAGGCAGAGTGACGCCTTTTAATCATATCAGTGCATATGTATTGGATCAGTAGCTATAGCCTCCTGGCTAACATCTGCATCCTCGGCATGGATCTGAAAAAGAGTTTGTTGTTGCCTTGGGGTCAAATGCCCGAGCCTTTTATGTAATAACAGGTTTATGTTACAGCACCTTCTGCAGGTCTGTTCTCAAAGGGCTAAAATGTGGCATTGCAGCTGAAGAGAACAGAAGTATCATCTCCCTTACAGTCTCTGTAGATCAATGAAAGAGTTTGTTAAATGGTTATTTTACTGTAGCACACGTCACTTTTAACCCTGCATCACTTGAATCACTGATAAAAGTGAGAACAGCTCTTCTGAAATAAAGCATGTGACCTCGGTTTGTGTAAGCTCCTGATCTGAGCTGTCAGCTCAGCGACTGATCGACATTTATTATCTCAGAATAAATCCAAAACAACAGAGCGAATAAATCACTCAGAGTGCAGCTTCATAAATAAAGTGACGGTATATTAAACTGTTGGCGTCGGAGCAGCTTGTGTTTGGCAGCCGTGCGTTCAATGGTTCCCTCATTCATTTAGTAAACAGTATCACAATCATCACTTTACATGTCATCTGCTGTGATTAAATCTTTATTCATACATCAAGTGTTGACAGATGGGTTACAAATGATTCACAACAGCTGGAAGAAAAGGCTGTGAGTGACTGTCAGTCAGCGGATTAAGCAGTCAGACGGACCGACATGAGGGATGGGGTTTCTGCAGCAGAGTTTAGACCTCTGATAAAACGCAAAACAACGGAGGAATCCATGTTAAATGACCCTCGTAGATTCCCCTCTAATGGGACATGAGAACGTTTATAAACATGGTCATTTGGCATGTACTTTTTTCTTTCTTCTTTGGTGCGGCAGTAGCTCAGTCTGCAGGGTCTTGGGTTGGTTCAAGTCCCGGTGCAGACCAAAATATGGAAGGTGGTCTGGTAGCTGGAGAGGTGCCAGGTCACTTCCCGAGCACTGCCGAGGTGCCCTTGAGCAAGGCACCGAACCCCCACCAGCTCAGGGGGCGCCTCCTGTGGGCTGCCACCGCACTCTGACATCTCTCCATTAATGCATGTCCACAGGTCGTGTTTGTGCATGTGTGTGATTCAGGCCTGTGTGTGTGAGAAGCATGTCTCTCAATAACAGAGTGTGAACCAGAACTTCCCCTCGGGGATTAATAAAGTATATAAAATAAAATAAATAAAAATAAAAAAATAGACACTGCAAACATCGTCGGTGAAAGCTAACGAAGAGCTTACAGTCCAGGTGCTGCCAGAGGCACTTTTATTTTAATTAAAGCTTATACATCATTATCAACAACATCAACAGCATCAAAACCGTCCTAAATATCATCGTCATCATCATCATCATCATCAGTATCATTAAGTGTGTAGGTATTCATGAAAGAGTCTTCATACACGAGTATGAGAACTAAAACAACAACAACTAAATATTGGTGGAAAAACATCGACCTCTGACTGTTTTGTTTTTGTTAACTTTACACTCTGCTGCAGGATTATGTCAACAGAACAGTTTTTAAGGTTGACTCCACGTTGACATAAGAAAGGATACACAGTCATATAACGAGTAACTAGTGACTTGTTTGTCTTTTGACAGAGATAACTTCGGTCCTCTCTGCTCTAAATAAAGCTCCCACAGATTTCAGGAGTATCAGTGGATACGTCATCTTTCCTAAACAGCTTCACACATCTTCCCTGTAAAGTTCTGTGAAGCGTCCAAAGGTCAGAAACCTGCCGCCGCCTGTGTCATTGTTGGTTATCTTCACCTCCTGCGCCTCCTCCTCTGTGACATTTTTATAAACCCCTCTGGAGGATTTTTCACCTCAGCTGCAGACCGTTCTCCTCCCTTTGTCTTTGTTCTCCTCTTTTTATTCACTTTTCAGCACTTATGGAGATAAACGGAACCTGCAGGATAACAAAACACTTCACAGGCTGATGATTCTTCCATTCTTTTCATATTTGGCACTTAGAAGCCACATTTGCAAAGAAAGCCAACACAAAAAAAGGAAGCTAAAAATATTTAGAACTCTGGTTTTGCCTAGCTCGAAACCAGAAGTTACATTTAGCCAAAAACTAGTGTTGTACTCGAAATTGGTCTTCGTCTCAAGACCGGTCTCAAGACTACTTTTTGAAGGTCTTGTCTCGTCTCAACTCTGGATTTTTCTGGTCAAGACCATAACTGACAGGCTATTTTCCCACGCCATTACTGTGATAAGAAAGAAAACGCCTCTTTCTAAAACGACAAATGACTTTAATTAATTCATATTTTGATTTTTGTCCCCAGGTTACAGCCACAACATTCCCGGTGTTACGGTCGAAATGAGTGAGACGCCCGCTGCACACAATATGATGTGTGATATTTATGGTCTTGGTCTTGTCTTGGTCTTGCCCTGCCTTGGTCTTGTCTCGGTTTGGAGCAGTCTGGTCTCGGGTATGTCTTGGTCCTGGTTAGTGTTGTCTTGACTACATCACTACCAAAAACCATGATATTTACCTAGCAAAAAATAAGTTTTATACCTAACGACACCAAAGGTTGTTCAATCAGGAGAGACAAGTGATTTTAAGAAAATTATTTATTACAATGAATAATATGAAAATGTGACTTGACAGAAAAAGTCTTTGGCGCTTGGACTCTATGGGGTGGTTGATGTGTTGAGAATGAATTCTGAACGTCATTAGAATAAAATCCCCCCATGGAGTCCAGACCCTGGTGGTGGTGAAGCTGATGACTTGATGAGACTGGATGGGTGAAGAATTGATGGATGATGAATCTGCTGATGAAGATGGCGGTGATGGGGAGGTGGAGGGGCGCACGAAACATCAGCATGAAAGAACTAGGGCAGAGAAAGAATCATATTTAAAAGGGGAGCAGAACGATGATAGGCTGAAAATGAGGGAGGAACGCCGTGCCATTGGTTAGATGAGTACCGCTGACGAGACAGCTGATTACCCAATGACAGCCCAAAACTGACAGCTCGAGAATGACAGCGGAAACGTGAGTGTGCGTGCAAAAGAAGAAAGGGTGAATGAGAAAGACCTGATCGTGAATCACTTATAGTCTTCCTGACTGAACTTGCGCTAGAGCTTCATTTGCAAAATATATAGTTAGGTGTAGAAACTATGTAAATGACCTAACCTTTGGGCAGCTGTGGCTCAGTGGTAGAGTCGGTCGTCTCTCAACCGGAAGATCAAGGGTTGGATCCCCAGCTTCTACAGCCACATGTCCAATGTGTCCTTGGGCAAACACTTAACCCCGAATTGCTCCCGCTGCATATAAATGTGTATGAATGGGATTAGTTACTTCTGATGGTCTCACTACATAGCAGACTCTGCCATCAGTGTGTGAATGTGAAGGTGTGACCTGCAGTATAAAGCACTTTGAGACTAGAAAAGCGCTATACAAGCTCAAGTTCATTTACCATTAACGCTTTTGGACTCAAAGTCCAGTCTCCTAAGTGCAAGTCATCTTGGGAAGTAGAGTCACCAATTAACCTAACGAGCATGTCTTTGGACTGTAGGAGGAAGCCGGAGTACCCAGGGAGAAACCACGCATGCACGGGGAGAACATGCAAACTCCACACAGAGAGGCTCCTGTCGGACTGGGATTCAAACCAGGAACCTTCTTGCTGTTAGGCAACAGTGCTAACCACTGCACCACCGTGCAGCCCAAAAGCCAAAATCTACCTTGTAACCTTTAATTTTCAGGTTTCATTCCTTGCTTTACTCTTTTTGTATTCTTATTCAATTGGTAGAAATGAGCATTCACAGCAGAAAAGTTTGCATATTTTAAACTAATTATCTATAAAGTGAGTAACACTGAGTTAAACAAAGCAGATGGAGTGTATAAATGATTTAATTGTGTGTTTGTCTGGTTGTTTGACAGCCCTGTACATCATTTCCAGCTCCGTCTCTCTCCTCCTTGAAGCAGAGAAGTTTGTCTCTCTTCGCTTTAATTAAAAGTCTGACTGATTGCTTGTTTGTGGTCATGGAGCTCCACTCATTCCTTCCCTTGCCATCGTTTCATTTTTCACCAAACTACTAGCCAGAAGGAAGGAGGGAAGAGGAGGAGGAGGAGGGGGGATGTTTTGCTGGAAAAAGGGAAGATATAGCCTGCTGTTTCTGCTGTGGCTATGGTGGCGGCGGTGGCAGTGGTGGCGGTGTTGCGAGCTACAGCAGAGAAGGGGAGATTAGGAGCTGATATCCTGCCTCCTCATCCGTCCCTGATAACACACAGCGGGATAATGGCTTTGCTATTTCTGCTGCTGCTGCTGAGACGATGACGGTTGTTATCTGACTGCTGGAAGCTGCTGTTTAGAGCTCCGGGAGGCGACATGGCAGACCAATCAGTCAGTATCAGTGATGGATTTATGGAGCTCCTGCTGGTAAACATTAGTGTCGGTGCAGCTGAAGCCAGACCATCACACTGAGAGACATCTGTCAGGTTAATATCACATTCATTCATGTGAAAATAGGAAAATTACATAAACTTCTGTCTTCTTTACAAATATTTTGAAGTACTTGATCAAATGTAAATGTTTAAACAGCCCCCTCCTGTGATCCATCAGCGTTTCTTAAGTGTCCATTTTTTCTCTTTCCTGTTTCCATCAGCAGTGGACACGTCTAAGTTGTGACAGATTTGTAGGGGCTAAACCGGCATTAAAGGATATTTCATACTCTTAGATGCCACAGTACAGTCTGTAAACACACCATCCTACAAAATATATACAGAGTCGGTTCAGAAGGGACAAAGCAAGCTTAACTTCAGTTGATTCCTGCGTCCGTTTCATGCAGATTTTGCTTCCCTACCTCTTTGGAAGACAAACCTCAGATCCTGACCAAGTGACTACCTATAGCGTTGAAAATGAAGCCAATGCAGAAGTGCCCAAAAACGGCAGTTCCTCAAATGTCCACTTGAGGTTGGCTGCAATTGAAACATAAGCAGAGGAATACCCATTAAAGCACATGTTAAACTTTGACAGCATAAATAAACAGCTTACAGCATGGTACAAAGAACTGTTTGGGTCTCTGTAGCTTGTGTCTTTATTCAAAAAACTTTACTGGGTTGATTTTTTTATATAATGGGATGTGGTTGAGATGGCTGCCAGGTTGGCATGTTGTAAATGTTGCACTAAGGGCTTTGGACCCGCCTCTGCTCCATCTATTTGCCTGTTACTTGATTGACTGTAAGTTAGGTTGAGACAGTATTTCATATTATGGTGACCGCAATTTTTTATCTTCAAAACACCTCTTCAGAAACCAATGAGTGACTTCACTGAGACAGCGTCTATGTTTTACAGTCTATGGTCCTAAATGTGTTCTATAGACTTTATAAATAATGGACGGAGCCACTAGACGCCTTGAACTCTGCATCTTGGTAGCTGCCAAATTGGTTGTCCTCGCCAGAAAGTCACCACGTTTGGATGAAATGGTGGCACTGGCGAGATGTGAGCTGCTAGCAGATGCCAAGTTATCAAATATAAACTGTGCATGTGGCTAATTTGTTAGCTAGCGAATTAGCTACTAAATAGAATAACATTATAAATGGCTGTTTGTGACCGGAGTTGTTTATTTGTCAGGCGAAAGAAGCTTACATATCTTGTGAAAAGTAGCAGACTTGCAGCTAGCTTGCTCGATGTGTTTAACTACTTTGTTTGCTAAAAAACTCTACGCTCTTGATTCTCCTCTTCTTCACCTTTCATGTTGTCGGTCTGTGACACCTTTAGATTAGCTTTGCACGTGTAGCAGCTCATTAAACTCCTTATTTATCTTAAACTGGTGTAAGTAAAATCTCTCATTTCAGCCTGAAACTGTTCATTTCAGCTGCTGTCTCTTTAAGGCCCCCTCCCCACGTGCCCACTTTCTTCTGATTGGCCAGCTCTGGAGCCTTCCAGGGGGGCAGAACGCTGCAGGGCTGCCAGGGGAGGGCTGCTCTCCAGTGCTGGGAGAAGAGAGCCTATGTTAAGAGGTTTCCACTTTAACAATAACCAATGCTAGTGTGGTTTAGGACCAGAAATGTAACTATTGACTACCCTGGATTCAAAGGTGGCTCATCTCCACCACCAGATGCTAACTAAGCTAGCTGCACTAGGGATATCATTTTGCAATGCTTATAAAAAGGTTATAATTAGCATGGAAAGCTTTTGTAGTTTTATCAACTATTTGTATTGATCTGCTCGTATCCTGTGTTACAACACATCTTCTTTGAATCAACAGCATTGTCAGCTTTTTTACATGTTGAAAATAAATGCTAATTTTAGCAAAAAAAAGCTGCTAGCTTTACGTTAGCCTCTGACATTTGTTGCATCGGTGGTGTAACGAGTAACTTAATAGAATTTAAGAGCAGAAACTGAGAGGATTCAGTATTAATGGTAAACAGATTCCACGAGGAACATTTCCTTCATGACTCTTTTCACAGCTGCTTCCTCTTCATGCAGATTGTCTGACAGTGATCAGCTTCATGTCATTGACCACGCGCTGCTCTCCGTCTGTGATGTAATCGGCTGAACCTCGTCTATGCAAACACTGAACGGCCTGGAGTCAATCGTCTGAATCATGTTTAAAATGAACCCAGATATTAAGTTTGATCAGTCGAGACGGAGTGAAGCACTTAGACATGGAAAGACGAGTTTAAAGGACGTGTGTCTCCGCTACATAAAACCAACATCTGCGCAGCAGTACAGATGCTTCTTTAAGAAAACTTTTTTAAGAGTCTCTTCGTTTGAACTCAAAGACTCACAAACTTAAATCTCATTGAACTTTCTAAACGTATAATAAATACACAATTCGTATATAAAGGTTTTTAATAGGGTGTTTGACAAAAGCCCACAGGTCTGCACTGTCTGCCTTATAAATATTAAAAGATCCATTTGAGTTTTGCGATGTTTGTGCAGCCTGGATCAGTGGCGCCGCCAGCCATAATCCTGTATGCACTGTGGGTACATTTTATAACCAGTATAATTTTTTCTATGAAGGCTAACCTGACTTTTTCCTTTTTCTCTTTTCTGTTCTTGAGTTGCAGTCTTTGGCTGCGTCCACTCACCAACGTCATGACACAAACATTGATGGTGGTGTATATACACAGTGGCGATTCTACAGTCTGTTGGGGCCCTAGGCAAAAATTCGAGAGCCCCTCCGACCACCTTTATGTCTGCCAGTGTTACAACGCTCTTCCTCTTTCTTTTTTCACTCCCAGACAGGTAATACTTCTCTTCATTTTCCTTTAGTGTTTTATTATAATGAAGGAATAATACATGAGATACTAAGCAGGGCAACACCAGTGAGTGGTGTCAAATGGGGCCCTATTAGGGAGGTTTCCTACTGTCATTGCAAAAATGTCACATTTTGAGCTACTGCTGCAGTTTTAGGCTTGTCCCCTTACTGGCTGGGGGCCCCAAGCAGTTGCCTGCCGTGCCTGTTGACAAGCAGCTCCTCTGTATATACACTTATTAAGGATGTTTCTCATTTTTCACTGAACGTTGCAAATATTAAAATGAAACAATTATAACTTTTAGGGCGGCACGGTGGTGCAGTGGTAGCGCTGTTGCCTCAAAGCGAGCAGGTTCCTGGTTCGAATCCCCGTCGGACAGATCCTTTCTGAGTGAGATGTTCTCTCCGTGCATGTGTGGGTTCTCTCCTGCTTCCTCCCACAGTCCAAAGACATGCTCGTTAGGTTAACTGGTGACTCTAAATTGCCCGTAGGTGTGAATGTGAGGCTGGTTGTCTGTCTCTATATGTCAGCCCTGTGATTGACAAGAGAACAGTCCAGGGTGTAACCTCGCCTCTCGCCTAATGATAGCTGGGATCGGCTCCAGCCCCCCGTGACCCCGAACTGGAAAAGCGGTAAAAGATGGATTATAACTTTAATCAATGACCCTTAACAGAGACAGACAGAAAAGCAGCATAATAATAATAATTAAAAACATGTTTCTTTAGTAACCCTCAGTTCTTTGGATCGAGCGTGTCCTTCATGTGCAGCAGCACTTTTATGTAACGTTGCTTGGTGGTGTTGGAGTTATTAAAGACTGGAGCTATTTGAGTCTCATGCAGCAGATGTGCCCTGATCCTAATATCTGCTCATTACAGTCATTTAAATCTATTTCTGAAACGAAACATTTTTCACTCTTTTAATATTTCCTCTGTAATCTGATTCAGTCAGAACATGATGGATGAAAAATTTGCCTTATCAAACACATTCTCACTTTTTCTCCTCATCCCACTGCTCCTTCCTCCTCTGTTTTTTTTGTCCCACATCCTCGGTCTTTAACTTTTTCTTCAGACAGGTCTGATTTGACTTGGCTGAAGGTTAGTCACTACAGGATTTGTTCAACTTTGAGGTAACGATTGCCATAACAATTAGAAAAATTGTGTTGTGATAGAAATATTAACAATATGAACTGACTTTAAAAAGTTTAGTCAGTAAGGCTGCACGGTGATGAAGTGGTTAGTGCTGATGCCTCACAGCGACCATTTTCCTGGATTGAATCCCCGTCTGACAGGAGCCTCTCTGTGTGGAGTTTGCATGTTCTCCCCGTGCATGCGTGGGTTCTCTCCAGGTACTCCGGCTTCCTCCCACAGTCCAAAGACATGCTCGTTAGGTTACCTGGTGACTCTAAATTGTCCGTAGGTGTGAATGTGAGTGTGACTGGTTATCTGTCTCTATATGTCAGCCCTGTGATCGACTGGCGAATACTCCAGGGTGTAACCCCGCCTCTCGCCCAATGACAGCTGGGATCAGCTCCAGCCCCCCGCGACCCTGAACTGGAAAAAGCGGTAAAAGATAATGGATGGAAGTCAGTATATTCTCTACTGACACTAAGTCGAATTAATCAGCCTGTTTGTCTTTCACCTCCAGCAGCACTTCTTTTACTTTAAAACAACTGAAGTGTTTCTTCTCTTATACTTTGGGTCCATGATGCAATCATAATCAAATTCACTCGACTTTTCTTTTTTATCCTGCGACGTCTGCGTGTGCACCTAGTCCTGCAGTCTCATGCCCTTATATGGGCATTAAAGGGATGTTTTTCTATGCTAATTTAGGGAGGAAAATGCACATCCTGCTGCCAATCCTGCTGTCAAATAAAAGATATAAAGAAGGATACATTTTAAATTGTTGCTCCAGTCCCGGTTCTACCAGAGTGCAAAAGCATGCATTGCACCCTTATTCTAAATGTATGCACCCTCACTTGAATAGAAGCAAAACAATAACAATAGTGTTTTTTTTACAATAAGCAATCAAGGCTTTCAAACAGTGACTCAAATCATTTTTATTATGAGCGAACGCAAGTATACGCAAGTAAATCGACCGAGTTCTATTCATGAAAGGCAGTATGAGTGTTTTTTTATATTCATTTCTGACACTAAGTTGAATAAATCAGCCTGTTTGTCTTTCACCTCCAGCAGCACTTTACTTAAAAAACTACTGAAGCTTTTGTTATCTCGTACTTCTGGTCCAGTACACAATAATTTTTAGATTTTAGACTTGTTAATATGCAATGTTTGCATGTGCACAGCAGTTCAGTTTCATGCCGTTATACAGTACGGTCATTAAAGGGATGGTTTTCCAAGCTACAATTCTACAATTTACTTAGCAGACGCTTTTATCCAAAGCGACGTACATCAGAGAGTAAGAACAACACAAGCAAGGATCAAGGAAAAATAAAGGAACAATGTCAGTAAGGACGAACGATCAGCTTTGAGTCCGATTGGACACACAGGTGCTGAAAGGCATTGCCCAGAAGCCAGGCACAACATTTCCTGCCGTTCTGAGACTCTAATCAGTATATAAACCATCTTATACGTCGTCGTTTTCAAACAAAAACAAAAACCATCATCATTACCATCATTACATCAATACTATCGAGATCATCATCATTAAGTTAAGTTAGTAGGTATTCCTGAAAGAGCTGGGTCTTTAGCTTTTTCTTAAAGGTACAGAGGGACTCTGCAGATCGAATGGAGTTTGGAAGTTCATTCCACCACCGGGGGGCGACAGAGGAGAAGAGTCTAGTCCTCGTCTTTGTTAAGCTAATTTAGGGAGCTTCAAACTTCCAAGCACATGGCATTCATCCATTTAAGAACACAGGTGCAAACAGTTTTGTAGTTTAGGAAACCGTCATGTATCCAACGTAGTATTTTCCTTCTTCTAGAACAAATTAAAGTAAAAACTTAAGATACGGTGAATGACCCCCTTTGAGATCAATTCTCGTCCATCAGAGAAAAACCTAAAAGTTCAGAGCCGCACAATGACGTAAGAACAGGAGCCAGCACGTTGTTAAGTTTGCTTTAAAACTATAATAAATCAGATTCATGAGGGCAGTGTGAATGAGTGTGTGCGCTGCTCAGCGGCTCGTAGCTCAGAGGCCTCCTGAGATCACACACCTCGACAGAGCAGAGAGGGATAAACTCTAAACTCTGCCTCCTGAGACGGCTAATCCATGCTGACATTTATCCTGATATCTTATTACACCACCAATCTGAACACTTTAGTGGGAAACTTTTCAGGAAACTTTTATTTTTTTATATTTCAGTTAATCCACTTCCCTCTGAGCAGAGCACATTGGGCACACACAGCTGTCTGAATCAGATCCACAGCGAGCCGAACTAACGCGTTTACCGTCAATAACACGGCTGTGATGTTGTTTAGTTTGGCTGCGTGGACTCAGACAAAGACTGTGGTTTCAGGAGGATTATTACCATCTCTACAGGCAGAACGGGGACGTCTCTGCTCTGTTGGGGACGGCAGATGTGTTTGAATCAATCGGCGGGGGTCATTTGGATTGTGCAAATGCACAAATATAAAACTATCCCATCAGTTTATCAAAGCTGCAAACATGTTTCAGTCTGATTCGCTGTCAGAATCACCCACTGCTGATACTGGTAACCTTTGGAAAGAAGATTAATTCTGAACAGCATCCTGTTTCTAGTTGAAGAAAGTCACTGAGAACACTTTTGTACTTTGGTAAAATCTTTCAGTTACTTCTCATTTTATGTCTTTGCATTTCAATTCATCATCATTTTTTAATACCCAGTCGTCTGAGTACTCAAAGTGCTTTTACACTACGGTTCACACCACATTCATAAACTGAAGGCAGATGACGCAATGTAAAGTGTCCATCAGTATGAACTAATCCCATTCACAAGCATTCACATGTGGGAGCAACTTGATGTCCTGCCCAAGGATAACTGGACATGTGTCTGCAGGACTAGTAGTTATAAGACAGGAAAGGGAGGAGTTACCTTTCGCATACGGATGCAAGTCAAACCATCTTCTTTCGCTGTTTATTTGTTATAACATGACAAATTCACTGAAAATTCAACCCCCCCCCCCCACCAAACCACTGTTGAGGTTACGTTTTCCAGTTTCTTTGTGGAAATAACAAATAACAAAACAGCAGTACACAGACCAATTACAACTGGGCCAAATATGGTTCCCTGTGGGACTCCACAAGACGAAAGAGTTACCAACAGCTTTTTAAAATACTCATCCTGATAATTGAGATGAAAACTAAATTAAACTAAAACGAAAATCTTGAACCCTCTAAATATCTTGCTATTCCCATGCTTATTATGAAAATATGATATCTAATAATTACTAATGTAACATGACGTTAACATGGGTAACACACTCCTGGAAACCGTTTAATACACCTCCTAACGGCATCAAATAAACCTGTCAAAGGAAAAATCTCAATAATATAGAGTACATTGTACCTGAAGGTCACAGCTGTGTCTTTCTGTGAATTTATTAAATATTGCTTTATTATCCTCATGTGACTGAAGTCTCCTTTAAAAGAAGAGTTTCATTTATGTCAGTTCCTCTGTCTTTTTTTAATTTCCAAAAGTGCTGCTTTATTCAGTGTCGGGTCTGTCCATTTAGAAATGAGACGTGCAGATCATTTGTAACCTTCCTGTGAATTAATTTGTGTAATGAGCTGCTGCTAAAGAAATATGAAGCTGCAGCTGATGAAATGAAAGTGAAGAGGAACGTACGGAAACACTCGTTCTGCTGCTTGACACTGCTGTGCCTGCTCAGTCAGAGGTTGAGTTTCAACTCTGCATCATGTCATTTCTTCATATTATTAATTTGAGACGTGTGACTGAAGGAGCTGGTGGTCAAACCCCTGGTCCTTCCAGAAGAGACGTCTGACTATACCACTGAGCCACAGCCGCACCACCTACTGAGTTGCAGCTATCACCTGAACCAAACTGACTCAGACATATCTGCATACACATGGGCTACTTGTCAGCAATATCACAATGTTTTCTTTACTAAAGTAAAAAACTTACAGGTAAGTTTACAATCTTGCAAAGGTCCATCTCTCACCTATGTGAGTTTTTAACTTATATATATGCAACATGCACTTCACTAGTCTGTCTACAAACCCCCCAATGATGAGAAAAGTCCATCCTCTCCGTC
The DNA here is from genome assembly GCA_020745685.1 of Tautogolabrus adspersus. Lineage (NCBI taxonomy): Eukaryota > Metazoa > Chordata > Actinopteri > Labriformes > Labridae > Tautogolabrus > Tautogolabrus adspersus. Next base: position 30,796,780 of record CM036539.1, on the reverse strand, counting down.
TTTTTCCTGCTCCACTTTTCAGAAAATGTGTGCTCAAACAGGCTGTTTGGAGATTTTCCCTTCATGACATCACAAAGGGCAGTAACCCCTCCCCCAGGTGGGTGACACTCCCACAGCTAGGTGTTTGTTCTGCCCTCTGAGTCTGCCTTCTCACTGTAACAATTGGATATGGTGCAAGAAAGACCAAGTCACCATAGCCCTTCCAGAGAGGGACGTGGTCAGACACAGCTCATTTACATTTAAAGCTACAGACACAGAAACAGCCTGTTCTGAGCAGGGCTGAAATAGAGGGGTTTATAGGCATGATCAAATACAGGATCAGAGTGGATTTAGAACAAGACACTTCACACACATGTTTTGAGGAGCTCTGAGACTTGGTTGAAAAGGAGGATAATATGTGACCTTTAAAGTGGGATCCAGGTGAAAAAAAGACAAATATTGTTCTTTATTTCATCGAGAAGTATAAGAGAGATTTAAGACTGCAGTAGTGTCAGTTTAAAGGACCTGGGAAGGTAAACCAATATTGTGAAGCCATTTCAGAGGTCATCATTTTAATTTCTGAAAGCATAATGTGTTGTTTTGCTTTCTTTTTTCTTCCATTCATGTTTTTCCAGTCTAATGAGACACAATCAAGCATCATTTTGTTCCTTTGGGCCTTGTTGTTGTAGATATTTTAAATGAATTTATTTTTGTTACCCTGCAGCCTTAAAATAACAGGTATCCATTGTAGAACAATATTAATGTCCTTGTTGTAAGACTTTTTGGCCTGTTCCCTGCTTGTTTTCTAACTGAGATTTTGTTTCAATCCTGCATCAGTAGCTGTCATTTCAGAGTTTTAATCCACATATGACAGCCTGTCAGTTAAATTCCCCAGATATGATTGTCTGTAACACGCAGGGTGCCGTCTCCCTGTCTGCCACCTTGTATATGAAGTCCTCAGATAAACAGCGTGGTGAATCAGTGGAAGAAAGGCCTGCAGGTGATTCAGAAAAGCAGGCGATAAGAGAGCACGATGAATCAAAGTCTTATCTGAAACGAGCTCTTATTGCTCCTTTGTTTACTGCTCATCTTCAGACGAACGAGCTGCCAGAGAGCGTCATCACACATCCTGAAGAGGTTCAGTCTCTACGTTTGAACACCAGTACATCCACTTCATATGAAGCCACATGTTTAACAGAGCAGTGTGCTTAAAAAGGCCTAATGTAGCTTTAGCTCTGACATTATTCACCCTGTGGCCATAATCCTCTCTCACTCAGAGTGGGAAGGTGAGATACTGTTTAAAAAATCACACGTGTATGCTGCAGGTTTTAAGCAAGATGCAACCTCCGGACCCTCGCCGAGGGTCCACTTGAGGCTGGCTGCAGGAGCCCCGTAAGTCACACGTCATTAAAAAAGCTGTTTTTACAGCATAAATTAACATGTTTCCAGCTAGGTATAAAAAACAAAATACGTCTGATTAGTTTTTGTAGTGTCATCTTGCCTGCCTACGCTGCATGATCTTGGAGTTCTCTTGTGATGATCACGTTCACGTTCCAGAAATAGATCCAGTGGGGCAGGCCGTGCGCCGTCCGACGAAGCAAAACCGAGGCGTTGACAGGCCGTGGCACGCACGGAGTATGTGGGGATTGGTGGTTTAACAACACGTGACCATGGGTGCTCAAGTAGTGAAACATTACTCAAATAATGACGTCAACAACAAGAGCTCAGAAAACTGTACCCATCCCTAGTCCAGGCTGCATTTCTTTCTTTCTGTTTATTTTTATTTTTCTCCTCAATTTTAACGCACTACAAAAGCAGCAGGAGCGGTGTGATATCACCCCGCAGAAATTCAATTACATTTAAAGTCTGGTATTTCTGCTGTGCTGCAGTGAGGAGCAGTCTTGATGGTTGTTGCTGTACTATGATACTCTCTGTGTGCTGCAGCCTCACTCTGTGTTTTGCATGTAGTGTAACCACAGTCTGTGTGTCTGCGGTGGGAAATAAAGTGACGTCCTGGTGATGTATCACCTCTTTGTTTCCTTTAATTAATCCTCCTCCTGTGCAGTAAAGTGAGCGTAATAATTCCACACAGGCCGCTCTGATCTTCCTAATGTGCTGCTCTACCTCTGACTTAAAGCTCGACCATAAATCCAGCTGCAACACAGCCTTTAGAGACGCCCGCTGAATAATGTGGCCATTAGATGATGAGCAGGGACGCAGCAAGGGGCGGGATCAGGTGAGGACAGGGGAGGGGCTTCCTTGTAGCTCGGAGGTTAACCTGAGAGAAAAACTCACCTGAAATCGACCTATGAGAGAAATGTGCCGTTTGTATCTCTACAGTACCACTGTACTGCAGATTTATAAATTAGGTAGATCTCTTAACATGTTTTAGGTCCAAAAGGGGAGCATGTCTATGTTCCCTCAGCCCAATGTTCCCTCATCCCTATGTTCCCTCAGACCTATGTTCCCTCATCCATATGTTCCCTCAGCCCCATGTTCCCCCTATGTTCCCTCAGCCCTATGTTCCCTCAGCCCTATGTTCCCTCAGCCCAAGGTTCCCTCAGCCCTATGTTCCCTCATCCCTATGTTCCCTCAGCCCTATGTTCCCTCATCCCCATGTTCCCTCATCCCTATGTTCCCCCTATGTTCCCTCAGCCCTATGTTCCCTCAACCCTATGTTCCCTCATCCCCATGTTCCCTCAGCCCTATGTTCCCTTAGCCCCATGTTCCCTTAGCCCTATGTTCCATCAGCCCTATTGGGGCTGTGCATTAAAGAAAGGCCACTCCTGGTGCTAGGGGTATGTAGGCCCGAGTGAACAAAGGGCCTAATTTGGGGACAATTCTTGAGGGAACATCAGGATGAGGTAACAAAGGGCCTAATTTTGATGGGAGGAAATCTTCAAGGAAATGAGGGAACATAAGGAATGACTCATCCAAAAGTACAGAAGCTAAGTGTACATGCATATTATATTGTATCTTCTCTATTTTTATGAGTAGTTTCTGATGGCTAGGGCACTTTTCTCTAATAGGTCGACAAGACATTTCAGGTGAATTTTTCTCCCAGGTTAACCTCAGAGCTACAAGGAAGCCCCTCCCCTGTCCTCCCCTGATCCCGCCTCCTGCTACATTCGAACAGTAGTATAACCATTTGTAACACTTGGTTAAATTTGATAAACAGAGGCAGCTTTATTCACCTTTAATAATATGATCATATTTTAATCAGCTCAGTAAGTTCAGTTCAGTCAAAAAGTTCTAAAAAAGTCAAATCATTTCATTTTAAATGAACCCTTTTAACGAACTGTGTTACAGCTAATTCAATACATGTAAAACGTTTTCTGGTTTATAATGTGCTTTGAAGTTGTGTCGTTTTTTTTTTATTGTTGTGGTCACTTTAAGAACTCCAGGAAGTCAGTCACAGGTAGACATGTCATGTGACAGGCAAACAGGAAGTCACTGTGAGCATGTGGATTAATAGTGCAACAGAGTTCATCCACGACATGTGCACAGACATTGGAATCATGAGTGGTACGTCGTGTTTGTCTTTTTTTAGATCACACTCTTTGGGAAAATGTTTTGTGGCGTGAAATGCTCGATAAGTTTGAGTCACAAGTTTAATGAGTGAACTCAAAACTGTTAACAGCTTAAAATAGGCCAAATATTTTACATGAGGTTAAAAATACTGTCAAAGCTGAATCATATTTATGTCTTTTAAAAATGAAATGGCAGTGTATTATTGCTGTCAATCAATTCAAACAAATCTAGTTAATTACAGGTTTTGTAATTATTGAATCCCAATCTATCACATTTGCAATTTCTCCTCGGCTTACTCAATAAAACACAAAAGGAGCGGCACATTAGAATCAGCAGGTGGTAACTGTGGCGCAATATTTATAAGAGATGTCCCATGCAAACATGTCGTCTGTTCATTAATTAACCCATATATTCAGCATACCACATCTTGAAAGAAGTCATACCACAGGCAGCATTATGTTTCAAGACATTTTTTACAAAAGTATGAATAGAGAGAGAGAGAGAGGGAGAGAAACAAAGAGGATTTTAGTTCACTCTTCTCCAATATTTTATGAGTCGCCTTGAGAAAGTCTGTGCTCTGCATAGCAATGCCAGGCACCAGAATGTAACTTTCAGTCTGAATTTGGATGAAATGTGCTCACTGCTGACCTGGGGCCAGTTTCATTCACTGCCTCCTCCTCTTTTTATGGGAACATTAAACTTGTTTCACCTCCTTCTCGCTCTCTCTCCTTCGGCTGAAGAACTGAACCGGTCTTTGCTCTCGGTCCGTGCAGACGATGTTAAGGTCCCGGCGTTGTTTTACAGCCTCAATATCTGCAGGAGAGATGGCTCTTTGGATTGTCTCTGCTCGTTTTTAAGATGTTTGTTAGAAAGTCCATCTCTCATCTTTACTGCAGGCACAACTGGAGATGAATCGTTTTACACGCACCTTTACGTTTCTCTCCACAGTATGAAACCTAAAAGTCTGAGGGATTTAAAGAGCAGTCTTTTATGTTGGAAAGATAAACAGAATGATGGAGTTGTTAAGTTCAGTATCAAGTGAAACCAGAGAGCAGCACACAGACTCAGTGGGGAGTTTTAAAAGGTTTTTTGCAGTAGACGCAGACTGAAAAGGTGGATGATGGCAGATTTGAACTGGGAGTTTATTAGTCGGGGGGCAGACTGGGGATCAGATAAGAGAGTTGTTGTTGTTGAGGATGATCCAGTGTCTAAAGAGAGAGGAATGATGGGGAAGGCGGTGCAGAGTGAGCAGGTTGGAGGTTGAATGAGCAGCTGGCAGACATATGAGCACAAAGACAAAGTGTTGGAGCATTGCAGGAAACAAAGTTTGGAAGCTCTGGAAATTTGGCTTGATATAGTAAAAATGGAAATATGAGATCCCTCTTATAGTTGAAATGATAACTTCTGCTTTAACCACTTTAAAGGCAGAATGTGTGACATTTTATACATAAATACAGCCAATATCCAGTATATCCTGTGTAAATGTGTCTCTGAGTCATGACCGTCTACAGTGAGGGAGAAGCTCGAGTCCCGCTGGCTGTGTTGTTGTCAGAGCCGTGTTTACATGGACGGCTCCTCCCCTTGTGTATAAAATCTGTTTTAGTCAAGGACTAGAGAGAAGAAGAAGAACATACTCACTGATTATTTGAACGTTAAGTACGCGTTTTTAGATCACGCTCATTATGTGTCAATTTACATACATCCGGTCTTGAAAATGAAGCTGATGCTGAAGGGCAAAATCCTGCAGTTCTTCGAGTGTCCACTTGTCACATACACATGAATGGCAAAAAAGCCGTTTTTCCAGCATAAATAAACATGTTTACATCCTGGTTCATAAAACAAAATAGGTCTGATTAGTTATTGTGATCATGGACACACACTGTACGGGGGGTGAATTTTTTTTAAACGGCTCAGTTTTGATTTTATGAACGATACTTGTTATCCATAGTTAGGCACATAGCTGACATGATTGACAGGTGGGCGCAGTGTAGCGGTTCGTCAAGAGGCTTAAAACCCGCCTCAGCTCCAGCTCTCAGCCTGTCGTTAGGTTGACTGAAAGTTAGGCTGAGACAGGATTTCCAGCATGGCGGCTGCTGCCGATGAGCCTCCGGAGCCCCCTGCAGGAACAGACGGCTGACGTCACTCAGGCTTCAGACATTAATATTTACAGTCTATGTTTGCAACAGGCTGCTTGTAGCTTTCTTTGTATTTCAATGCGACACATTTCCTTTTGTTAGGACTTCATCTGAGGCCAGGTCTGTTTCTTATTTGTAGTAGATGTCAGTATATCAGTATATTGTTATTAGCATTTTGGTTAATGCACGGCTGTGTCCCAGGGTGGTCTTAACATAGCTTTAAAACAGCTGTTTGCTCTCAGTATGTCTTCTTGCCTTTACTTGTAAGTGACAGCAGAGAATCAGACATAAAGTGACAGCACTGGTTTGAGATCTGCATGGTCTATGTTGAAGAATAGGTTTGACTGAGCCAGAAATGTTTGTAGGGGAAGATGATGATCTTTAAAAAAAGACAGCCTGCGATCAGTGCTCTGTGGTGATAAATCATTTCAGATGTATGTTCACAAAAATGTTCATATATGCATTTTGTTTTTACCAAATAGTATTGAGCTAAACTCAGGAGTGCTGGATTTCTGATCCGAGCTCAGCTGGACCACAGGGTTCACATGTGACCAATGTTTCTAAAGGTCAGAAACACACTGAGCTCCTCCACATCACATGAAACTGGTCGGCTTTCACTAAATGTCATCTTTACGTGTCACAAGCTGAAGGCCATCGAGCAGGTTTCCAGCTGGATGAACTTCACTGAGTAACACGATGAAGATGGACGAGGTGGAGTCAGACAGCAGGAGGCTTTCAGAGGAAATAATCAATACTCTGGCTTCATATGGGATTTAGTGTCCAAACTGAGGCCACGATGGATGCTGGTCATACTGCAGATGTTTTAACTCCTACTTTAGATCACAAAGTCACTTTTATATTTCACTTATCACGTGTACTGCCTTTAGTCCTCCTTCACTTCATGCTAGCTTCACAGCTCTGCCGACGGAAAAGTAATTGTTAATAATAATAATCATTTATACTTTATTAATCCTGCGAGGGGAAAGTTTGTTTTTACACTCTGTTTAATGAACATGCTGCAGCTACACACACATAGGCCGAAATACACACATGCACAAACAGCATCCTGTGGACATGGAGAGATGTCAGAGTGAGGGGGCTGCCCACAGCGAGCGCTCCTGAGCTGGTGGGGGGGTTCGGTGCCTTGCTCAAGGGCACCTCAGCAGTGCTCAGGAAGTGAACTGGCTCCTCTCCAGCTACCAGACCAATTTCTGGACTTTGTCCGCGCCGGGACTTGAGCCTGCAACCCTCCGGTTCCCAACCCAAGTCCCTGCAGACTGAGCTGCTACCGCCACCGACCTTCACTTTCCAACCTTCAAGAAAAAAATCTCTCAAAAAGATGGAATAATTGCAATGAAATGTTAGACAGACATTCATGTTTCCAGGAGGAAAGTGATCATTAAAAGTGGCCATTGCGATTAATTTGAAAACACTTGCTCAGGGAACTGAAAAGGACGCAACTAAATTGATTAAAAAAACTGAATGCATTAATTCTCGGACCTACATCACATCACTTATGGCTCTTATCCCTTTTATGTTGTCGTTTAGTAATGCTCTATTTGACTATCTTTGTCTCTATTTATCATGATTACCATTATTATTCTCCATGGTTCTTATGATGGGTCTTGTGATGGGTCTCATGGTGGTGATTTAAAGACGTCAATACAAAGAGGAAAGGGCAAATAATGAAACAGGAAGTTGTAAACAGGAGTTCAGATGCCAAAATCATGAGATACAAACAAACAATGATGGGTCAAACGTCATAACAATGAGATAAAAAGTCCAAATAAGGAGTAAAAAGTAACAAGACTTCACTAAATGTATTTAAGTTAGACTCAGAAAACTATATTTCCCAGAAGGGAAACTCCGTTTACAGCCTGCAAGTTTAAAGTCAAGACCACAGTAACCGAGACCAAGACCTACCCAAGACCAGAGTGCTCCGAGACCGAGTCAAGACCAAGACCATAAATATCATCCAGTGTGTGGGGGGCGTGTCACTCACTTAGACCAGAACACCGGGAAGGTTGAGGCCGTAACCAGGGGATGCAATTCAAACTATAAATGAATTGTGTTATTTTAGAAAGAGGCGTTTTCCTTCTCATCACAGTAAAGATGTGGAGAAATAGCTTATCAGCGGTGGTCTCGACCGGTCTTGATTTAAAATCTGGAGACCACCCAGTCTAAGACCGAGACAAGACCGAGTAAAAATGCTTTCGATTCCGAGACGAGACCTTCAAAAAGTCGAGACCAAGACCGATTTTGAGTACTGCAACACTACTACAAGTTAAAGAAAACTACGTGATCATTCAGACATGTCGGGGACAACACATCTGGTGTGGTCCGCCAGGTCACCACAGAATTTAAAAAACACAAATACTGGCTAAAATTAGGAGGAACATGGTAAACATTAGACGAGTTGATGCTGTCAAAGCCTCTGAGCCACTGGCATGGCTAAAGAAACAGAAGATGAAGATCTGTTTCTAAAATGATAATTCACTCGATCTCAGCCTGATGAGCCAAAAAGGAGCTCGACTTTATCCTTCTTAATAAAAAGATGCACACGTAATCAAAACGGGATGATACAGGATGAGAAGGGCGATGACATGCAACAAAGGCCCGACGCTACAGTCACCGGAGAAATAAATACAAGTCTTTATAAGAAGTCCCCAGGCTGACAATGGCAGTATTGTGTTAGGCAATGTTTGTAAAATGTGTGAAAGATGTCTTTGTTGCACAGGAGGAGAAAACGTGCGTGTGTTTCTTTGTGTTTCTTTGCTTTGAAGAGTTGAATCAAGGACTCTCATTAGCGGCAGGTACAGTCCCTCCGCTGGCTCTGCAACACGCTCTCTGATCATCAACAAATAAAACCCTGTTTGTCAGAGTGAATCTGTCCCTGCTGCCGAGTTAATGTAGCTCCTGGAGGAACACAAATAAAGAGCAGACACTAAAGAAACAAACAAATGGACACTGAGGAGACAGACCAAGACCCTAAAGAAACAAAGACACTAACGTAATAATAGAAACATAGCAGAGCTGACTTTACCTCAGTGTTCAGTAACAGATTAAGATTTAAAGAATCAGAATCACTGCTTTGCTTTTTGTCTGCTTCTTTCTCAGCAGCTGGAAATTGCTGAACTATCACGAACAGTTTGGGTGTGTAAACACATCTGGAGCTGATTTACATGAAATAAACAAAAAAAACATCCCAGAAGGATTTGTTTTTAACGATGTATTTTTAGGCTTTTTGTGACTTTATTTGAGAGATAAGACAGTGGATTGAGTCGGAAATCAGGGAGAGAGAGAGAGAGGGGAATGACATGCAGGATAGGAGCCACAGGTGAGATTTGAGCCTGGGCCGCCCGCTTGGAGGATTATAACCTCCACATGGGCAAATAACCACTGCACCACCAACGCGCCAATGGTTCGCAGATAAAGTGCAGAAGTTGTGATCACAGATACACAGGCACTGTCCAATTGTCTCGTGTTTTTTTTTCTTTGAAGGTCGAGTAAAAGGCTTCAAGTGAACTGAGATCTGCCATTTTCAAGTCACTGAGGAGAAAGTTCCCTGCAGAGGGGGCAGCAAAACTAAACGCTCTTTTCCCGAGCTCAGTGCGGACAGGAGGAACAGACAGTTTAAAAACATCACAGGAACGTTGCGGCTCCTGGTTCTTTGGAGGTCTGAACATAAATAAGAAGGAACAAACCCAGAAGAGCTTTATAAAGAAGACTCAGCCAGTGGATATAACTGCACACCTTTGAGGATGGCCAATCAGATTTAGTGACTGATTTATGACTGTCAACATTTAGCCGAGGCTCTCGTATACAGCACATCTCCATTAGCGCTAATGATGAAGCAAATGATGCACAATCATTGGAGATATTAATAATCCATTATTAGAGAATCAGGCCCTCAAACTTTGCATTCAGTGAAGTCGCCCCATTAAGTATTTACTGTGTGGGTGTCCATGAATACTGTCTGAGTTTAACTAACCTGAAGGAAAACACTTCCTTCACCGTCGCTGGTTATTGGACAGAGTTTGTGGTCACAGTTTTGTTTTGGGTGTTCATTTCAAAGTGTCTCTGTTTTGACTGAGGCGTCTTCCTCACCTCTTGACTCTCCCTCCTGTCAAACAGACAGTTTTCATTTCCTGTGTTGTTACACACACCAGACGAGTCCTGACAGCGTTTGTGTTGATCTCTCTCTCCAGACTCTTCTCATACGACGCCTCCGACCGCTGACTGACGGCGCTTTGGAAAGCTAATCGATGGCAGGGAAAACATCAGCAATAATCACTGCCGCCCAGGGGCCCGGGGAGCGCGACCTGACGGAGACAGATCCCCGTCCGAGCAGGAGGGCAGCGGTGATGAAGTCTGTCTGACAGACAGGAGCTGCTGAGAGCTTTGATAAGAGCGTGGATGTAACCTGAGGCCTCTGAAGCTGAACGATCAATCAGCCGCATGGATTCATTCGGAGAGGTGAGGCACAGAGCTGCTGCTGTCATCATCAAACGTCTCCATCAACAACCAACAGCTTCATCCGACATCTTTCATCTCCAAACACTGAGCATGGAGGACAAATGTCGCTGCTCCACATTTTTCATGTGATGTTTGCACAAACAGATTGTGTGCGCATCAAATGAAAAATGATTTGGTGAATTAATGTCTACAGACAGATTTGATTTTAGTGATCACACAGTTCATCCTTCACCTGAGCCCAACAGGTGTGTGACATATTACACATTACACAGTAATTTCATTTTGAATACAGCCCGTAAGTAATGGTGTTATTTCTGTCATCCTTTTTCATCCAGGTCGACTACTTCACTCAATCTTTAAAGGCGTCTCTCAGGCTACTGTTTCCGGTTTTAACTTTTTAAAATACTGCGGCGTGGTTATTGAAGAGAGTAGAAGACATCATCCTTGCAACTTTACACTGGATTCCTGTTCACTTCAAAATCTGAAATATTGTCTACAAACCTCTCCAAGGTTTCCCCGTTCATCTATCAGCTGATAAATACAGACTGGATTGCTTTGATAACTTTGTGTTGGCGCACCTTTTGTTCGTTAGCTCAGAGATGTGTGCGTTGCTCCAGTATGGATGTTGTATTTCTAAAAACAGTCTTTGCATTTTCGGTTGTCATTGAAAGAAATTAACTTCAAGAGGCTGAAAAACTTTCAAATGTGTTGGATGTGTCAATCTATTTAAAAAACAAGAAACATAACTCAAAATCACACCACCTGCCTCCACACGGTCTCTGAACCATCTCTGTGCAACGCAGCACCTGCAGTCCATTAGCACCACACTTAATTAAATCTGTGTGGCTTTACAGTGCCACTCTCCTCCTCGTCCACTTCTAGAAACTTCTTGCCCAAAATAAATGAAAAGAAACATCAAATTAGTGGTCCAAAATTAAAACTTGAAGCTTAAAAAAGAAAAGTCAACAAATCGCAATTAAACCCACTTGAATCCCACTGGGACTGAAGTGTGGGTCATTTAAAGACAGGGTTGGTCATTTTTGAAAACTAGCATGATTTTGAAAGTAGCATTCCCTCAGTGCTCCGTCTACACCCACCCCCTCCCCTCTGTGTTCCCTCAAAAGCCACGCCCCTCACTCACATGCACGAGCGCCGTTGCTCCAGAAGCGGACCTCAGCTCATCGCTTGTATTGTGTAGAAACTACGTCGTCTCATGTCTCATTCAGCGGTAAGTAAACTCACAGTATAAACTCCGTCATCAGTGACGTGCTTTGAGTGTGAGCTAGTGCACGCAAGGGGTAGAGAACGAGCAGGGAGACAGGGAGGCGTGATTGGTTCATCAGATTGGTACCTCGTGGCAGACATTGGTCAAATTTTTTACAGGCTTACAACTGCTACAGATGACGGATTTTCTTCGTTCCTTTTTCAGAGCACATGAGTTATTAATTTCTGTCAGGACCTAAAGACAATTTCAACAAATTATATCTGGAGAAAATGACCAACCCTGTCTTTGTCAGATAGTCTGTTTGGTTTGGGGTGGTATGAATGCTCTGGTGCAGACCAAAGAACCAAACTCTAGTCCGTTTGAAAATGGGGGTCTCCGTTCACTTCCAAGTGCATCAGAGTTTCGTTCCCTGTAGGTGAGAACAAGATATAACCCCCACAAGGAGAGTGTGGTGATTTTGGTCGGACATTTCAGAATAAAACAGCAAACAAGCGTAAACGTAAAAGGCGTGAACATTTTTTTTTGTCATCGACAGACGTGGTCAAATGAGTAGGTAAAAGCCCTAATTGTATTATGTTCAGAGGCTAATCATAGCGTCTGAACGATGTCAAGACGAGCGTGGCTAACGTTAGCATTGCTAACAACACCAGCCTTCAGTCCTCCTTGCAGGTTAACGTCCGCATGCCTGTGCTAAATGTGGATACTTGTTGTTCAGGTCCATATGCCAGTTTAACCTGACACAGCAGACGTATAACTTTATCTCCATTTTATAGATGAAAATACTGACAAACTGTGTCGCGCCATTCAGGACGCCATTCTTCCACTGTTCTGTTGTTTACTTGAGGTCATAGTGCAGCATTAAGTCGGATGTCATTGGATGGTTGGGTTTGCATTTTAGAGATAAAGAGGAGTTTTCTCAGGGAACATTACTTACACACTCACACAGATGCAGAATCAGCCTCTCAACAGTCGTCTAGTTTAACCACGTGTCGTCTCAGCAGGTTTATCGACAGGTGAAGAGGCGAACAGGTGTTCTGCTCTGACCTTTGTTCTGTGTGAGAGTCAGAAGATCAGTGAGAAGTCGGAGTGCAATTAAACACACCATGAAAGAGAGGAGAGGAGAGGGGTCGGACCCTGAACGCCTCATCATTTAGGAAAACAATCTCAGCTGTTTAACACAAAGCTGTGATCTGTTGAACTGAGCTTCAACATCAGAGATCGGCCAATTCAACCTTTATATTAAGAGAAGTAAAAAAAAAAAAGATGAATTCAATCATACAGAGATTTAACCTGCATATGGAGAGAGGAGTGCCACTGGAATAGTTTCAGACTTTAAACAGTAAAAATACAATATGAAGATTCCTCCACCAGGGGGCTCTCAATCAAAACTATAACAGAAGATGACGTCGAGGCTGGCGGGGAATCAGGGGAGATCACTCTGCTACTCCCCCCGGTGAAAACGAACTCCTGGTTGACCGTAGTCAAGACGTACGGGCGAAACCGACCTGAGGAAGAGAATATGTTTACAGACGAGCTAATGTATCTGAGTATGATTTACATGATGTTTTTATCACAGCAGCACATACAGCAACAGAACGGCAGCTTTCAGTAGCAGCTCACGCTTCCTTTTGTAGCGATCTTTGACGTAACATCCGGTGTTTCCACGGAAACGACAAACATTCTATCTGTCATGGCAGCTCATCACGTCCCGTTACAACTATAACATGAAGGATTTCTCTGGCTTTGATAACTGTTGAAAATATTTGAGGTAATGTAAGTACTCAACTAAAACTATAACAGGTTTAGTCCATTTTTAATTAATTTAGATATATTACATAGAACATAATGAAGTGAAAACGTGGGATTCAAAGTGTGTCACAGTGATATTTGCATCATTACAGCCTCTGTGCAGCCTCAGTTTCTATAGAAGCTCTGAATAATTTATTTCTTTATAGTAATAAACACACACACACACACACACACACACACACACACAGAGAGTCACAGTAATTAGAGCAGAACGTAAAGAGCAGCAGATTGTGGAGTTGTTTAACAATCACGTCGGAGTTCAGGGAGAACATAAAAATAGTCGTTGGCTGGTAGATTTCTGTAATAATTCATGTTGTCAGGGCCGCTCGCCAACAACCGAGAGAGAATCGTCAGTTTCCCTCCGACACCGAGAACAGACTGTTTACAGAAACATCATCATCATACGGGAGGATTTCATCCGACAAAACACTCGAGGTTTAGAAACAGACGAGCTGATCTTCATGATGTGAGAAACAGCAGGAGGCGAGATGCGGGAAGGATTAGTTCATGAACATGACTAAAAGCTGTTTAAAAACCTGAAAAGACAAGAAGAGGAAAGAGTATTCAGATCTTTAATTTCAGTGATACCACAGTGACGCGAGTTAAACTCAAAGTCAAAGTCCTGTTTTTAAAAATGTGCTTTAAGCACCCGAAATGAGAGTTAATTAGCATTAATGCACATATTAATAAAACAACTAGAAAGTAATATGAAGAAGCTTCTTTCCCAAACTAGAAATGTTGTCCTTTAGGGATCTGTCGACTTTACTGCGGTTGGTTTTGGATTGGGCTTGATTAATAATCGGGAAATAATCATGCAAACTATGCATCATAGAACAGTATTTACAGTGTTCACACAGCTGGCGTATTGGTGACCTATTCATTGGTGATTGATTTATTTTACAAGTTTGCAAAAGGATCTTAAGGTCCAAAATGATACGACATTATATTAGGACAGAACTCTGGCTAACGCTACCGAGTTATCGTTTAGCATCAGCTTACATCTGACAGTAATAAAGACTGTGTCTGGAACATAGACTGTAAATATAAAAGGACCAAGCCTGAGTGACGTCAGCCATCTGTTCCTGCAGGGGGCTCCGGAGGCTCATCGGCAGCAGCCACCATGCTGGAAATCCTGTCTCAGCCTAACTTTCAGTCAACTTAACGACAGGCTGAGAGCTGGAGCTGAGGCGGGTTTTAAGCCTCCTGATGAACCGTTACATCGCGCCCACCTGTCAATCATGTCAGCTACGCGCCTAAATATGGATAACACGTATCGTTCACAAAATCAAAATGGAGACGTTTAAAAAAAAATCACCCCCTGTACCGTTTGTGCCAGTGATGACCATTACTAATCAGACCTATTTTGTTTTTTTGTACCAGGCTGTAAACATGTTTATTTATGCTGTTAAAACGACTTCTTTGAATGGGTGTGTTTGTGACAGCCTCAAGTGGACACTCGACGAACTGCAGGATTTTACACTTCTGCATTGGCTTCATTTTTCAAGACCCTGGAACTACGGGGTTTTCTTTTAATGAAGGTTAACTTTTAGTACGCTTTATTTTGGAGGCTTACTGACACTTTTAATTCTGATTCTGATGCATTTTTATTCTTTAAAGACACATTTCCACTTACATAGATTAACTCACTACTTAACTGAATCATATATTTCTAATGTCACTCATGTTTGTCATTTAACTTCAATTACCAATGTTTTTTTATTTTTTTAGTAACCCAAACCTGCGATGATGGTCTAAAGAGATTTTAAACAGTAACACCTGTTTGTCTAATGACTGTCACAGGTGCACGAAACAGTCAAATGTTTATTTTTTAGTCTTTGAAAAACAAAACCTTCTCAGTTGTTTCGTTTTATGTTAAATGGTATTTGAGTGGTTGGATGTTTGGAAAGGTGATATCAGCAGAGTCCATTTACGTTTGAGTCAAATGAAACAAAACCCTTTCTGAAGACAAAATGAACAGTTCCTCTCTGTTCTCTGTTGTTTCAGAAGTCAAATAAAAAAGGGAAGAATTTGAATCAGTAACATGTTTCAGCCACGTTATGGACGGTTACCTGTGGTTGCAAAAATCTCGTTTTAATTGATTCTATTATTTGATACTAATGCAGCTATATATAATGGTAATATATTAGCCATAAATATTCTTTATTTCTAGTTAACCATCACTATGACACACACGATCACACGCACACACACACACACACACACACACACTTTTTGGCCCCTTAGGTGCCACTTTTCCACCCTTTTGTACCTCACAGGTCCTGGTGTGTCACAGCGTGTAGATGGATTTGACACACGTTATTGTAACCGGTGTGACGTCAGTTCGTGCTGACAGAGAGAGAGAGAGAGAGAGAGAGAGAGAGAGAGAGAGAGAGTGTGTCGGTGCAGATCCCAGCGCATCTTCAGACCCGGAGGCAGCAGCTGCACCTCTTCCTCCTCCCTCTCCTCCTCCCTCTCCTCGCCTCTCCGGTCCGCGGGGCCACACACCCGGCTGGGAAACGTTCAACATGCCCGCTGAGCTGCTCCAGCCGGGCTCGGTGTCGGTGTTTCCACTTGTGGAGGGATTTACTCGTACAAGCCGACGAAGAGTCCTGATGGATTTTGCGCGCTGAGGGCTTTAAGTTAGAGGCTGAAACTGGACAACTTGTTATCAGGAGCAGGTGTCGTGTGTTTATGAACATGCTTTTGGGGGGGTTATCCCGGGAATCTGCTGCTGCCGGCTGCCGCTGCGCCCCGTGACGCGCCGGGGAGCGAGGCGAAGAAAAACACCCGGAGAGTCCGGGGAGGGAAAACTAAAACCTCTCTACTGTTTTAAGGCTTCTTGGTTCAGGATTTGCCACTCCAGGCGCGTACGTGGTTTCATATCCCGGTGATGCCTCCCGTCTCTCGGCTCCGTCCTCCTCTGGCTCGGCTCGGGATGGATGTGGCGCAGTGAGGGGGCTCCAGCCTGCGGATAATCACTCTCTGGACTTTTTTTTTGGCTCCTCGTGCGGCTCGTGGATCTCCCTCATGCAGCTCCTCCGACTGGCCTGGGCTCTGACTGCAGCTGCGGTCTGCTTCCTGCTCCTGCTGCTCCTCCACAGCCAGGTCCTCCGAGAAGGTATGGCTCTGTCTGTCCGAATGCATTTACTTGTGAGTGTGTGTGTGTGTGTGTGTAAGGTCCAAATCAGCGTCAAACGCCTCTACAGGTCATAGAAAAGATTTTAAAATCGATAAAACAATCCCCTTTAATGATTGTTGAATTGGTGACCGTGACCTGTGAACTGATAAGGTTTCTCAACATGTGTGCGCACTTGTGCCTGTTTTTACGCACCTGTCGTCCTGTGTGCTTGTCAGTTTACTGTGATGAAGGCGGGGGATGGAGAACATATAAATTAGTCACTCCAGATGGGGGTTCACACCGGACGCCATACCGGGCTTTATGTCCGAGATGGGGCGCTCAGAGGGCGGACTGAGCTCCAGTGTGGGACCGCTGATTTTTTAATGGAAGGATCCAGAGAGACAGATCATGAGACAGGGAGCATTGCGTCTCTCTCTCTCTCTCTCTCTCTCTCTCTCTCTCTCTCTCTCTCTCTCTCTCTCTCTCTCTCTCTGCAGACAGGCCTTCCTTTCAAACTCAAGTTTATTCTATTTAATTCACAAATTAACTGCAAGTTGCAACTAAATCATCACTTGTATTAAAGATTAAAAGCATACCTAAAGGTAAATGTCATTAACATTACATTTCTGATAGTCATGTTTACATAATTGTGCAGAAAAAAAACACATTTTTGACCTCAAAATATACTGCCCTTGTCCTCTTTACATGACTGTGGGGACAGGGACTTATTTGGTGCTTGGAATCTATAAAACTGGTAAAAAAATAAATATTGATAAATGAATAGCTCAGGAAGGACTAGTGGTACAAATAACATTGTTTTTTGTAGAAGTATACAAAAACAGTAACTTTAATTTGCATTTAATGGAATATTTTGGTAAAGCCTTGGGACAGAAAAATGGACGTTTCTGCAGAATGGCTGCTTCAATAGA
This sequence comes from Tautogolabrus adspersus, assembly GCA_020745685.1. Lineage (NCBI taxonomy): Eukaryota > Metazoa > Chordata > Actinopteri > Labriformes > Labridae > Tautogolabrus > Tautogolabrus adspersus. The sequence continues at coordinate 30,779,578 of CM036539.1, read as the reverse complement.
TAATTATATTTATAGTTTTATTTTATAGATTTATTTTAGTTCACAATGGTGAAAAAAGTTCCTCCCAGATTCTAAGAGTCCAACCTAAAGCCCCCTAGTCTATTTATGATCTAACAACAAACACTCCTAATCTTACATATTTTCATTTCACAACAAAAGGCTAAAGAACATAGAAAAAGCAACAGCTGAAATCATCGGAATCGCCTGAAAATGTTCAAAATGTTCCTGAGTGAATAATTTTGACTCCTGATTTAAACTGCTCAAAACAAAGAGATTAAAAAACAACATCACCAGCAGCCTTATCGCTTGAGAATGAGCTTTATTGGGATGGTGCCAGAATGTTAAACCTGTTTTGATACCACAGGGACAAAAATAGAAGTCGTAGGTATCCAATATTGTGGAATCTCTTGTTTTCAATTATTAAAAAATTGCAGGAAAACTCCTGACCTGCACTCTAAACTGTCTAAACTGCACTCATACATTGGCAGTGTTTAAGTACGGAAATGTTGCCAACGTATTTGTGCAAATGTAGACCGTGAAGAGGATGGATCCATTCCTCTCCGACGCACATCTTACCTTAGAGATTTAGTGTTTTTTAAGCTTCATTGGTTTTTGATACTATTAAATTAAGAAGTCGTATTTTTTAACACAAATTATATTCGAAATATTGTGTCGCTACTGCTGTGTTAATATTAGGGGCCGCTGTGGCTCATTTTGTAGAGTCGGTTGTCTTAACGAGGAGGTCAGGGGTTCGATCCCCAGCTTCTGCGACTACATGTCCGATGTATCCTTGGGCAAGACCCTGAATTGCTCCCGCTCCAGTATATGAGTGTGAATGGGATTAGTCACTTCTGATGGTCACTTTACACAGCAGCCTCTGCCATCAGTGTGTGAATGTGTAGGTGTGACCTGCGGTGTAAAAGAGCTTTGAGTAGTCAGAAGACTAGAAAAGAAATAAACAAGCTCAAGTCCATTTACCATATAAGCGTTTATTTTCACCCTAATAAACAGTAGATGGCGCTATTTCTCCAGTCAGATCTCAGTAGAGTTGTAGAAGACGTGGACAGCTACAGAGTCTGCGGCATGATGTAAAATAAATCTTCAGTAAATGATAAAAAAAAGTCGAACAAAGGAGGGAAAGACGCCATTTGTGTTTGTTTCAGGTTTGAATGTGATGAAGGAAACACTCCTCATTACTCGACACAGATCTGAGGGTTTCTTTTCTCGTTAGTCGAATCTTCATTTACATAATGAAATATTTCCCAAGTCTGCTTCCTCTGCATTTTGTTGTGCGTTCTTTTTGTCGATGCACAAACTTTTTCCAACACCCACGAGCGTAGAAATGTCTTTAATGAGCACATTGAGATCGGCCATAAAAAGGTGGATGGAAAAACAACATAGTGCTAAAACAGGGAGCCGTTCTCTCTTCTTCACCAACTTTATTTCTTCAGCTGGATCAGCTGTTTAACACAACTACTGAAAAAGAAAGTCATCCCACTGAAATAGCAGCAGGCCGTCCCCACCAACAATTCCGAGGAACCTACAAGACATGAGAGCTCAGGAGTAATATGATACGAATGAATGAGAGAGAGAGAGATAGGAGCTCAAGGTGCCAGTTCCCCCGGTAGTCTAAGCCTATAGCCTATAGAATTGATTTTAAAAGAGTGTCCTGGCCGAGATAGGCAGCAACAAGTAACAGACACCACACAAAGATTACAAAACAAGGGTCCATCATACTTCCTTTTAAGAGGTAGAAATCTTGGACGAAACCAGGCCCATGATGAACAGCCATCTGCCCATCTGCCCATCTGCCGGGCTCGAAAAATGGGATCCAGGGAGATGGACAGGGAGAAACAGGGGGGGTCTATAGCAGCAGGCTGTCCCCACCAATGATCCCGAGGAACCTACTAGACATGAGAGCTCAGTCGCTCCCAGAAAATATGTGTGAATGTAATAACACTCAACAACTGAAAGAATCTTCTCCTAGTTTTGGCACAAAATATCCTCGTGTTCACTCGAGGATGAACTTATGAGATTTAGAGGTCAAAGTTGACGGAGATGTTTGTCACACACCTGTGAATGTGTAATCCAATCAAAATTCAATACATGCAAGGAATTCATTTACTTTAGATTTGTTACATGTCTGAGAGAAAGATTGAAGTCAGCGATAGATTAGTCGACCTCGTCCCCTCGACCTTTTTTTTCTGAGGAGGGTGGAAAACGGACTGCACCTATGAAAATGTTGTGCTGCAAATGCCAACCCTGACGATATCCAGACTTTTCCTGCCAGCCTCCAATTTAAATTTCTGCAAGAAGTCGGGGCAAGCTGATGTTTGAACGCAGCATGAGTGGGCATGGTGATGATGTTTATATCTGTATTCGTTGGTACAGTAGATATGTCCTCTGTGGCTTCTTCTGCCATCTTGGACATGATGTTTAACATTAAACTGTGACTCCTAAGGATCCTTTCTACGTCGTCTCCTGCCTCCTGAGACCCCCCTCTCCAGTCCAACGGCCAAACTCTCTCACTGTGAGAGACGTATGAAAGAGCAACTGTGGAAAATGTCAGGGGGTAGGCTGTCCTGAAGATTTTCTTATTTAATTCTAATAATCCCCAGGGAAATTGCAACTGTTCACTCTGGTGTAGTGTGACATGCTACAACACAGACATAGGGTTTGGCCTGAAGGCACAAACAGGACAATCAGGACACATCCTGACTCAAGCTGTTGGGAGTATGCAGCCTTGCTCCAGGGCACCTCGGCAGCACTCAGGAGGTGAACTGGCACCTCTCCAGCAACCAGACCAATTTCCAGACTTGGGCTGTAACAGGACTTATTCATCAACCAACCCATGGCCTTACAGACGGAGCTACTACTGCCCCAGTTTGACATGAAGACGTGTATGAAAGGGGTGATAGACAGAGAGTGACATGTCCTCTGACGTGTTCATCCTGTCAATGTAAATGATTGAGATCAAACTCACTGTTAATGTCTTTGTTTGTTTTCAGGGATACTAAATATTTCCAGTGTAGATATATTTCTCATAGACTGTAAGTCTCAGCGACGTCACATTGGTTTTTGAAGCAGACTTTTGAAGCTCGATGGCGGCGGTCGCCATGTTGGAAATGCTATCTCAAAGTATCTTTCGGTCAACCTGGAAAACAGGCAGAGAGCTGGAGCTGAGGCAGGTTTTAAGCCTCCTGACAAATAGCTCCAAAATAAAATAACATTCAAATATGTTATTTGCAGTTTTCTGTCTGATTGAGTTGTATTCTTTTCTGTTTCCTTGTGTTTGGTCCATTAATGTCACTGTGATTGAAAACAATGTCTCTGTATTTACCTGCAGCCTCAACGTTCAGTGAGGAGTGTTGGCAATCCTCTGCAGTTATCTACATCTTCAGCTCCATCTCTGCAACACACAGGCTTTGTTTTATTCCTGAAGCTCAGATCGGAGTCCAGATAAGTCTGTGAATGAACAGAAAACGTAACGTTAGGATGTAAAGTGCTCAGCGATCCGTGTGGAGGCTTTTAGTTTAAAGAGGACAGGAATGAAGTAAAATCAAAGAGCCTGTGTTTCCCTCCTCAGCAGCTCTAATGAGCCCGTGTGTAGCTCGTTACAGAGCGTTCTGTAATGGTGAATTTAACCCTTGGTGAGACTCTGCAGGAGAGCAGCTTTAATAACCTCCAAATGTGACGTGAGGACGACAGTTTGGACTTCAAACACCGATTTAAAGACCTACTCCCAGTTTGATCATTTTTAGACTCAGTTTACAAAGTTTACAACCCGTCATGCTGTTGCCCTGATATCTTCGTCCATCACAATGTGTCTATCTAAGTCTATGGCTCATTTGTTTATCTATTGATATTGGCTCAATGCTCTGATAAACTGCTGCTGTACTGTAACACCACAAGATAGGTATCAATAAAGTCAGTCAGTCCATGCATCCATCCAACCATCCCTTCATGCATTCATACTTCCGTCCATCAATTTAATCATACTTATGTCCATAGATTTATCCATCCATCCTTCTTTTGAATCTGATTTCATCCCTCCATCAACCCATCCAACCATCTATCCATTCATCCATCCATTCAACCATCCCTCCATCCATTCAACCATCCATCCATTCAACCATCCATCCATCCATTCAACCATCCATCCATTCAACCATCCATCTGTCCATTCATCCATCCATCCATCCATCCATCTGTCCATCCATCCATCTGTCCATCCATTTATCCATCCATCCATCTGTCCATTCATCCATCCATCCATTCAACCATCTGTCCATTCAACCATCCCTCCATCCATTCAACCATCCATCCATTCAACCATCCATCTGTCCATTCATCCATCCATCCATCCATCCATCTGTCCATCCATCCATCTGTCCATCCATTTATCCATCCATCCATCTGTCCATTCATCCATCCATCCATCCATCCATCTGTCCATCCATCCATCCATCCATCCATCCATCCATTCATCCATCTGTCCATTCATCCATCCATCCATTCATCCATCCATCTGTCCATCCATCCATCCATCCATCCATTCATTCATCCATTCATCCATCCATCCATCCATCCATCCATCCATCCATCCATCCATCCATTCATCCATCCATCCATTCATCCATCCATTCATTCATCCATTCATCCATCCATTCAACCATCCATCCATTCATCCATCCATCCATTCATCCATCCATTCATTCATCCATTCATCCATCCATTCAACCATCCATCCATTCATCCTCTACTTTGCCCTGCCCCTTTACATATATTATGCATATTTTTCATGCAGTTTCAGACCAAGACGGCATATTTGAAGATTTGAGAATTGTTTTCACAGGTTTCTAACTTTGACAATTTTTCAGGTCTCTGATGAAAAATACATCGATCAGGTTTCCTTCTCTCTTTGATCTGAAACAGAAACTCTGCAGCTTTTTGTTGGCAGCTGCCTCTGACTCTCCTCCTCGATGCAGATGTTTCAGATAATCAACACTGCTGCAGGAAATCATCAAATCCAGCAGCTGCTCATTCAAATTCAACATTCAGAGCTCAAACGCAGTCAGCTGTGCAGTTAGACATTTCCTGTGAAACAGGTGAAATATCAGATTTCTTCTTTTTTATTTTCACCATCTTAATGAAACCAGATGAATGGTTCATCACAGAAATGTTACACACAGTGAGATGTGAGCACATGTACAGGGACACACAGTCATTAAAACCCCCGACAGAGACCAAATGATCCTTTAGAGAACATAAAGAACAGTTTGAGGAGGCGGTGCCTCTCGTCGTCCTCGTCGTCGTCTTTTCTTCATTGATCATCTCAGTGTGAAAAGCGTTAATGAGCACCAAACTGCTCACTGAATTTAATTCCCTCACGCTGTCTGTTTACTGAGTTCCTCTTTTCTTTCCTCGGCCCGCTCATAAAGCTCATTTAGATCCTGGAAACAAGCCTATTATGCAGCCGATTCACTGTTGTGCCCGCGGTGCAGAAAGCTTACCTAAGGAGCCTTCAGAGTCCAAATTAATTCTCAACGCTCCATTAAGTCGAACATATATTCATGGGAATTATGAACACACTGCGAAAAAGAAAGAAAGAGCAAATCAGCAGCTGAGAGAAAAACAAACAAACAGAAATTAACGGAGCAAAAAGCTGCAGAGGCTTTAATTGGATTTGAATAAATTCATCTGGAGGAGGAACATCAGCGAGCGATTCAACAGTGTGTGACTCCTCAGTGCAACAACAAAACATGTCCAAACCCTCGCCAGCTCCAAACTGTCAACCTCATCGTCATGGTCTCATTAAAAATAAACTGTGCTCTATTTCTAAACCACTCATTAAATATTCTTTAACACCTCCAACTTTGCACATATTTCTCTTGTGCAAATTCAAAAACACTCCTCCAGGTAAAAAACAAAACCTCCCAAACTCCCTCAGCTCGCCGAGCAAAGACAATAAAGTGCTGTGTGATGGAAATATCAAGGCTGTCAGACTTCAAAATAAGAGCCTCTGAAGTGACCACATCAGTAGTAACTCAGGGAGACCTTTATTTTCCCAGTCTATTTCTTAGTAATGTTTTATGTTGGTGTGTATGATGGTTAGCTAATATCGTTTTTAATATAAGAAGTGTATTCATTGTTTAAAGATGTATTTTGGGAATTTATCTGACAGGACAGTGGACAGAGTAGGAAACCAGGGAGAGATTAGGAAACGACATGCAGGAAAGGAGCCACAGGATGGGATTCGAACCCGGGTCGCCCGCTTAGAGGGCGATAGCCTCCATACATTGGGCGCGACCGACCCACTAGGACATCTTTTTTCCTTTTTTGTTATTTTTTGGCCTTTTTGCCTTTATTGAATAGGGCAGCTGAAGAGGGACAGGACATGTTGGGAGGAGAGAGTGGGGAATGACATGCACAAAGGTCGGAGTTCGGATTCGAACCCACAGCCGCTGCAAAAAGGACTATAACATCTTTACATGAAGCGCACAACATAACCGCTAGGCTGTCGGTAGTCCCCCACTAGGCCATCTTAATGTAGTTTTCATTTATTGATTCATGGCCGGATTTAAAAAAATGAATTAGCGCCCTTCTTCATTTTGTTTGCGTGTATTTTTATTTGAAACGGCGTGTAGACATGTACATGGATCATTCCTAAAATGATGATTGATATTTAAAAAGACTGTCCATCATGCTAACGTCAATCTCTCTTTTACCCTGAAATCTAAAAAACAAACAAAAACAAGACGGATGGATCAAATCTGCGCTGACTCTGGTAGAACTCTTCCCAGTCTGTGCCTCCTCACAGGAAACCAGTACCTGCACAGCTGACTGCGTCTGAGCTCTGAATGAATTCGAATGAGCAGCTGCTGGGTTTGATGCTTTCTCTGCAGCGGTGTCGGTTATCTGAAACATCTGTAGACGAGGAGCAGCTGCCAAACAAAAACCTGCAGAGCTTCTGTCTCAGAGAGCAGCTGGTCCTTGTTGATGTTTTCTTTTAATGTAACATTTCTCACAGTTATAAAGAAACTGTTTCATAAACCTTACTGTTATATTATCAAATGAACCACAGACACAAGTCATCACGTCATTGGCTCAGTCACAGCATCCAATCATATTCATTTAGGTGTACAGTCTTGTTTTTTAAACATCTGAAAGTTTCACTGTCACATATACGTCTGGATATATCAGTCAGATCCATAATGAATCCTTCGTTAAGAGTTTGGTCCAGGGTTGATTCGTCTTCTTACTAAATTTCATGACAATCACGCCGGTTGTTTGTCAGTAATCTCTCTGATAAAAACCTGACACACTACTGGACAAGCAGATAGCGTCATGTCATAATCTGTCGTGTTATAGCTGAGAGAAAAAGACCGTTTTGAAAACAAGTTAAAGAGTTAATGTGAGGTGCTGACTGTGTCTGCAGAGAGCCCGTCCTCGGACTGGATCTTACTGTTTTGTGATGTTTTGTTTAGAGATGCACCGATCCACTTTTATTTTAGTCCGATCCGATACATATGTACTGATTCAGATATTATTATGATCATAACTCATAATGTTGTTGTTGTTGTTGGTATATGTGTGAGGCTACACAAAGCTGAAGTAAACTCGGCATTGCATTGCGCTGGCTTCACACACAAACAGGAAGCAGCAACAGCAGTCAGGTTTTTTCAAATTAAATCTTCTAAACTGAAGTGTCAGAATTGTACTTCCGTCTGGACGACATGATGGAGATGATTTGTGGACACTTTACAGTTCAGTCTGAACGTCTTCAAAATGAGACTGTGCGAGATGAGAAGGTTCTGTGACGTGGATCGGCTACGTCAGTCCGATATCTGATCTGTTAAGTACGTCAAAATCGGACCCGATATCGATATAAGAACGGATCGGTCCCATCTAAAGTTTTGGTTGACTCGGGTCGTTTCTGGGCGGGGAGCTGGTGTGTTTCCTCCAGCCAATTCAGCGATTAGACACGAATATAACGGATGCAGATGTAGCAGCAAAGAAGAGAAAATATAATTACAGTGAGGCGGAAAGCCAAACAGAAAAGACTCACTCCAAAATGAGGGTGAACCTTGGTTTGGCTTTTGCCTGTGGAGGAGAGTTGGTCTGCATTCTATTGGACAGGCAGGTGCCAAATACTAGTTAGCTTGTGCTAGCGTGCTAAATTATTGGCCTTTTCATTACAGCAAATGTAATATTCTCAGGTAGCTTGCAGTGTAGGTACAAGCAGTAAACATACACGCTTACCCTGCAGTGGGCGTGCGCTTGTGGTGGTGATGAGCCCAGGAGGAGGGGCCAGGTTTGAAAAAAGTAGTTTCAAAGGTCTCTGAAACTTCTATTTTAACGTGCTGTAATTTATTCCGTTGATTTTTCTAAAGACCGTGCCATCATTGAGCCATTATTGTTTCTCTCCTCTCGTCCTCTCGCCTTCGTTCCCTCAGACCCAGACGAGACACAGAGATGATGAGATGGAGAATTCTCTAATCAGGTCATTGCCTCGCTCACTCGAGCGTCATGATGAAGGGACGACACCGAGTCATGATGCACATCCCAACTGTCATAAAATAGGCAACAGTTTAAACTCCTCATGGCTGCCGCTCCACGTGAACTAATTATTATTAAGAGGGGAGAGAAAGTCACAGGAAAGTCTTAAGTCACCGTGAGCGGACAGAGCAAGTAAAGTCGAGTCCCTGCTGTTAGTCAAGTCAAAAATCAAGTCATGATGCATGTCTGAATAAGAGAAGTAACAATGCTTCAGCAGAGTTCACGGTGCTTGCTGACATCTTATATATCCGAATGATATTTTTCATTTTCTGAGGATTTAAAACGAGAATCTCAAGGTCAAGTCAAGGTTTCTTTATTCGTCTCCCTGGGCAGAAATTTGTCCTGGATACAGGAAAATTGCTGCAGACATTACATGATAAAAACAATTAATACAAATGTGCAAAAAACCTTTAGCTTACTTTTTCTGAAATCTGAAATGTTTTAGTTTTGTAGTGACAGAATGTTGAATACTTATTTTTGTCCGTGTCAGTGATTTTTCAAGCTGCAGACCTCACAGCTGTTTTTTTCTCAGCACTGTCTCCAACATAGTTCTTGAATTCTAGTGAAATATCTTTGTAAATATCGACCCTCTTCACTGTAGCTCACTCGTGTGTTGACTTCTTCTCGTCTGCTGAGCTGTGATTTTAAAAAGATCGCACCAACAATCCCCCAGTCCAGTTTGATAAAAAGAAACCAACTTCTCAGAAGCTACAAAAATGAACATTTAGTAAAATATTTCATTAAAAAGCCAAATCATTTTCTCCAGTAAAGACAAGTGTTAAGTCATGAATAAGCAGTGTAGTCTTTTTGTAGTCTCATTTGAGAATCTGCTGATTATTATGTGTCGACACGATGTGAGAAAAAAATGAACACAATCTGATTTTGAGCAGGAAAGGACAGAACGGAGCGATAAAAAACAGCCGTAATTACTTGAAATATCTGTTATGGGCTTGTTTCAAGCTGCAGGAGTAGATTGTACATCATAATAATAACTGTAACTGTGCAGCTGTGGAGGACAAACACTTGGTGAGCAAACATAAAAAACATGAAATATATTTATTTAAAGGTTTATTTTGGGGCTTTTTATGCCTTTTATGAGAGATAGGACGGCGGGTTTAGTCAGAAGTCTGGGGGGGAGAGAGAGAGAGAGAGAGAGAGAGAGAGAGAGAGAGCAGGAAGTGACATTCAGGAAAAGCGCCACAGTTCGGATTCAAACCCGGGTTGCCTGCCTGGAGGACGACAGCTTCTGTACATGAGAACTCTGAGTTGACCGTAGTGAAGACAAACGGGCGAGAGAGACCTGAGGAAGAGAATATGTTTACTGACGTACCATCCGGTTCTTCTATGGCATCCATAAACATGTCATGCCTGTCATGGCGGCCGCCACGGCAAGACACGTCCTGTTACAACTATAAAATAACAGATTTCTCTGGCTTTGATAACTGTTGGAAATATTTGAGGTGATGTAAGTACTCAACAAAAAAATATATAACATAGGTTTAGTCCTTTTTTAATTAATTCTGATATTTTAATGTCAACATTGTCATAAAATCCATTCAAGCACTCGACAAGTTAGGTCAAAGTGAAACTTTGAAAACAAAACGTCTGCATGTTTCAGTCTTTCTGTCATTCAATAATATTATATTAAATAGTTTTAAAACATCTAACAGCCGTCCAATAAGAGCAGTCAGTTATCCTGCAGATTTACTCCGAGTTTTACTATCAGCCCCAGACGTCCTCTGAGACACATTGAGGGGATTTGAACATCCTTGATGAGTACGTTCCTCTATCGATTTCAGGGTCACAGTCCACAGGATGGGAGGAAGTAGAATTAGCAGCACCCACAGTTTTACCTTTGATCTCTCTGTTTCAATGCCTCTCGTGTCACCTCCCGTCTGCTCTCAGTGATCATCTTAAACTTGTCCTACAGTCACAACCTTGACTCTCATGAAGTCGTCTGCGGTGCTTTCTGTTTCCCAAAGACTTCAGAGACGTTCTTGCCCGACCTCATGTTGGATTCTGGATTTGTCTCTCGCTGCAGAGACTCATTAACCGTCATCAGGAGGATCAGCAAACAGCCTCCGCGTCACGTCCAAACCAATTCCAGCCTCATCATTATTCCTCCGCATTCACTCTCAGGACAAACACGGTGACTCCTGTTTCCCTGCTCTGTGATTGTTGTTCTGATTTTCAATTTGCAAGAAGTTAAAAAAAAAAGAGAGCTGATAAAAGCTCATCTCAACCACATGTCGGGTTGTCTTTGTTCCCGTCGCTCGTGAATAGATTACATGTCAGCTGTGATTGAGGGAGCAGAAGTCCAAGCAGAGAAAACAAGGCGCTGTAATTTCATTATTCTGCAGTTATACGAAGGAGATGTTTGGAGTCTTTACGCCGCTGAATCACAAAGTCAAATACATTTTCAGAAGTGTTACAGCAGAGATCAGAGGGAGCTGCAAGCAGAAAGTCATCACAAATAGTTTATGTGTGTGATATAAGAATTCAATGAGACATCATTGGAACGGAAGATTTTCTTTATGACCTTAATAAAGGATTTCCTGCATGTGGGCATTTTAAAACTTTGCAGAGAAGATGCAATGAGTTTTAAAGAAACCATATGGAATAGCTTTTTAATCCAAATCTGGCTTGAAAACATGATAATGTGGAGGATTTAAAGTGCGGATCATATAGTGTATTCATTCTCAAACTGTGGTACGAGTACCACTGGTGGTACGCAGGATCCGTGTTGTGGTACACTGGGATTTTCAAATGGTTGACAGTCAAAGCTGTGATGGCAAGTGGAGGAAGCAAATATGTTTGCATTTGTGGCTCCAAACGCAAATATACTAGAAAGAAAAGTGCGGCAGATACGTCGAGCAGCACAGCAGAAACTGAAGTCAACGACAGTAAGCCCACACAAGTGCAAGAGGCGACATTAGCAGTGCCAGTGACGCTTCAGCATCCACTAGCAACAAACTACGCAAAACAAGTTTGGATTCTTTCGGAGCGGCACAGAGAATGAGCCCAGGCCGCAGTGCGTGGTGTGCGGTCAATAATAAATAATATGCGTATCAGGAATCAAATGGTCTCCTGTGTAAACTGTACATGTATTTAAATAGCCCAACGCTTTATTTCAATGTTAGCTATGATGGGGGTAGTTGGAGAGCCACATTTTTTCTGTGGTGGTACTTGTTTGAGAACCACCGATATACTGGATAAAACATGGATGTAAAATCAGTGATGTCATCCTTTGGTTTCTTTAGAGGCGCTATGAAGCAATATGTGACCATATTTAAAATGCTACCTCGACCAAACCTTAGATAAATGTAGAATCAGGCTAAATGAAGTGTGTGGGTTCTCTCCGGGTACTCCGGCTTCCTCCCACAGTCCAAATACATGCTCATTAGGTTAACTGGTGACTCTAAATTTCCCATAGGTGTGAATGTGAGTGTGTCTGGTTGTCTGTCTCTATATGTCAGCCCTGTGATTGACTGGCGGCCAGTCCAGAGTGTACCCCGCCTCTCGCCCAATGACAGCTGGGATCTGCAGCCCTTCGGCGACCCCAAACAGGAAAAGCGGATTAGTTGGAAATAAAGACGCCATTCAAGTCACTAATATAATGATTGTGGCTGTAAACCCCTCACTCTGCAGGATCAGGACAACATACAGCCCTGAACTCGAGATAAAGCTGTGTTACTAGAGAGAGGGGAGAGAGGGATCCAAGTATGTTCAATTTTGTAGGGCCATCTTTTGTTAAAGTACACTGAGTCATCAGGGCCACCGTACTTTGAGTGATGAGCTGCTATTCTGGAGTCAGAGGAGATCTTTTTGGGATGTTACAGAGGGTCACAACATCCACCTCTGCAGATAGAGGAGGGAGTGTGTGTTGTTGTATGAGGGGAGAAAAGCACGACCTTCTTCTGAAAGGCTCTATGCAGACAGAAGCTAACTGTGAGCTACAGAAAAATCTTCTTATATTATTTACAGGTTTGATTGTGCATCTCTCACTCTCTAGACTGAAGCTGATGCAGCTCACATGCATCTTCTTTAATCGTTACAGACATCAAACAATTTAAAAAAAACTTTACTTTAATGGTGTTTAGTGAGCGTGATGTTTTCTCGTTTTCTCCCAGCATCCTCTGCTCAGACTGTCGGGGATGAGAAACAAGAACTTTTTCATCACGGTGTGCTGCAACAGATGGAGAAGTAAACAGGGCCGATGATGAGCTGCTGCTAACGAGGAAACACAAAGCTGCCACCGCCGCTCTCGACCGTCTCTTACATCATCTACACACTGACTCCCAATTACCGCAGAAAGCTCCGGGTGCTTCACCATCTTTACCGCCCCGAGTCAAGATCACTGCAATACAAAAGTCGAGCTCTGAAGTTTAAAAAAACGCACCGCAGCTGTTCCACCAAAGTGTCAGGGTTATAACGAAGGTTACTTTTGTATGTATTTTGCTGTCCAGGTTTGGGTGATCAAGTTTATTCTCCATAATCATAATCACTGATTAATTCTGACTGAAAATCTCGTCAAACTACTTCTACTGTAAAACCATTACTTTAAATGGCAGGTGTGTGGTCTGGCCGTCTGGTCTCGAGTCGTCTAGTAGTGTGTGTGCTTCGAGGATTATAATGTTAAAATTGGTGCCATTATGTCTGTGGTCTGCCACGTTTTTAAAATCTGTTTCATCTAGTGTGTAGCCAGCCTTAGCTGGTTTTCTGTCAGATTTGACCACACTCTGAGGAATGAAGGTTAAATCCTCTCCTCCTGTCACTGACTGTCAGACTTTGACCTCTTTTTGTACATTTCTTACCACAAAGACTGCTGCTCTTCCAGAGCTCACAGAGGTCTGACGGCATATTTTCAAACAGAGAGGAGGAGGAGGTGATAACTGTCATTTCAGCAGCTCTAAGACACAGAGTTTATTAGCTCCCATGTAGCCTGGAGGCTAACAGGATGAGGAGAACACATCAGACAGAAAGCAGCAGTCGTGCTAAAGCAGGCTGTCAGATGTTATTATGAGCTTCATTAAAACTTCAGAGTCTCAACACGGAGATCTGAGCACTGTTTTTAGAGACATCATCTACTACTCCTAAACGTGTACAATCTTAGTCCCCATGTAGTTAAAGTAATAGAGAAGTCATGTCCACGTCTATTGGAAGTAATATTTGTCCTTTCAGACAAGTTTTCGTTGTTTTGACTGTTTTATACGCCTGTAGAAGTGAAGAAGCGTGTGTGTTTTATAGAGACACACAGACATTAATCCTCCTGAACGATACCCGCTCTGATGGACAGCGGTGATGTCTCTGAGTCGATAGAAACAACAGCGCTGTGTCTTCATTCGTGTTTCGGAGACGCTGCTGACAGCCAACGCCGCTCGCCACATCAAAACCTATCAGCTCCTGAGTGCTGCTGCCGCCACTGCGTCGCGTTTCCATTTGACAGCTGGAGCTTTTCACCCCGACAGTCTGGACTTCAAACAGCTACAGCTGCAGAAATGACAGAATGGATTTTATAACACAGTTGAAGGACAGGGCAGCCTTTGTAGAATAACGGCGTATACTCGACAGAGACCTGTGTGTGTGTGCGTGCGTGCGTGTGTGTGTTTAAAGCAGTCTTACATTTTCTCTTTACTAAAGATAGAAAAGTAGCTCGTTGTATTTTGCTTTGGGACTGTATATTCACAGCTTTACAACACACTCTGTATCTAAACAGAGCTAAGTGTTGTTCTCAGTATGATAACATTGTTAATGTGAACCGGTGACCCTCCGATTCAAGTCCCGGCACGGACCAAGTCCGGAAATTGATGAGTTTTTTGATAATGATAATAATTATACTCATTTGAGGGAGCTTTACTTCACACTATGCTTTACACTCTTCCTATGCAGTAGCACCACCGATTGTTTTTAAACTCAAACCAGTGGTGAACAGTAACAAAGTAAATGTACTTGAGGACCGTACTTCCAGATAGCCAGTCATCTCTTCTGGGCCTCCGTAAATGTGTGGTGCTGACTGTGTCTGCAGAGACTCTGTCCTCTGACCGGATTTTCATGGTTTGTTTTGGTTGACTCTGGAAGTTTCGGGGTGGGGAGCTGATGTGTTTTCACCGCACACAGGTGACTTTAGGAGTGGATTCAATTCAACGATTGGACGCGATTCAACATGGACATGGACGTAGCGGCAAAGAAGAGAAAATATAACCATAGTGAGGCAAAACGTTGCATGTTGCACCAGCTGAGAAAGTTCCAAAGACGGCAGAAGCTATAACTTACAATCTACACCTAGCTCCTAGTAGGAGTAATGTTCTCCATAAAATACGGTTTTGCACTAGGAGGAGTTCAGGGGTTATGAGAGAATTATTTTCTTGAATTTTTCAACACCATTCATCCCCCAATACTAGGACACAAGCTGGAAGGGTAAGGGGGGGGGGATTCCTCCCTCACTACCTGGGTATCACATATTTGGTCAGTATCTGTGAGATTCCGGAAAACGTGCAGAATTACAGACAAAATGAACACAGAGTACGGACAGAAGGATACATCTGTTTCTGTATTGTGCATCGAGTTTTGATTCACTGTTGATTGATAATAATTTTGCAAACTCACCCTGAGGCTTTATCTTACTCCCCTTGTTTCTACAAGTATCATGGTCTGGTTTCAAACTGCAAAAATAAGAAGGATGCATCGTGCATTCAACATTTCTCCCGCACCAGTTGTTGACAAAATATTCTTCCTGTTTGAATTTTATATTTATGCAGTAAATATATCCAAATGTGAAGAAACACGAGCCAGTAAAACAGTTAGAGGAAATCTAGAAGCTGAACTCTCCTCCCCTCTCCTCTCTCTCTCTCTCTCTGCTCCAGGTGTGATCTAATTCTCCCGTCATATCACAGAAATCCTCATTATTAATGATCACCTGTGTGATACAGGTGATCTTACACGTGGACATCTGATCCGCAGACTTTTCACTTCCAGCTGGTATTAATAATGAGTGTTGGGGGCTATTTTTACCTCCAGATATCAGTTCCAGATATATCCAGTTAGAGATCTGCTCTAAAGGCAGAGAGGGGAAGGATTAAATAGCTGCTCCTACATGCACAGGTACCAACATGGTTCATACTGCAGGAGACCTCGCTTTGACTTCCATGAGAGATGAATGTCAGTGTCAAAGTTTAAGCTGAAAGCTAAACGTATTTATTCCACTTTTTCTCTGTTGTCCGTCAGCAGCTTTTAGTTTCTAACCTCTCAGTGGTTTCATACAAACATGCTCACTTTGCATCACTCTTTGAAGCAGCCACTTTGACCTGCACTTTTAACAAGCACACAATCAAAGCACTGTGTCTATTTTTGACTCTCCAGCTGAGGCCGCTGCAAAGTAGATTCAAACAGAAACAGAACTCAAAGGTTACACGGGTTTTGGACGCTGTGAAGAGTTATTTAACTGAGGTTGAGGACCTCCTGTACTCACTCTTGCTGCTTTTCTTTTGGCTAAAAGCTTCAATTTAAAAGATCTTCTGATATTTGTCCCTTTGGATTTCTCTGCAGATATCGGTTTCTTTCTGATGTAACAGCCCCTGAAAATGGGAGAAATGATCATGAATGATTCTCCAATGCTTTCTCATCAAGAGCATTTAGTATTATAATTAACCCATTTTCAAAAATATCACATTCTCAACACATTTAAAGGTCAAATACTATCCTACAAATCCTCCTCTTCAACCAGTTTAAATAAGTCTCAGAGCTCCACATTACATGTGTGAAGTTTCTTGTTCTAAATCCACTCTGATCCTGTATTTGATCATG
This sequence comes from Tautogolabrus adspersus, assembly GCA_020745685.1. Lineage (NCBI taxonomy): Eukaryota > Metazoa > Chordata > Actinopteri > Labriformes > Labridae > Tautogolabrus > Tautogolabrus adspersus. Next base: position 30,763,216 of record CM036539.1, on the reverse strand, counting down.
CCTATACACCCCTCTATTTCTGCCCTGCTCAGAACAGGCTGTTTCTGTGTCTGTAGCTTTAAATGTAAATGAGCTGTGTCTGACCACGCCCCTCTCTGGAAGGGCTTGGGTGGCTTTCTCACTCCATGTCCTATTGTTTACGGTGAGAAGGCAGACTCAGAGGGCAGAACAAACACCTAGCTGTGGGAGTGTCACCCACCTGGGGGAGGGGTTACTGCCCTTTGTGATGTCATGAAGGGAAAATCTCCAAACGGCCTGTTTGAGCACACATTTTCTGAAAAGTGGAGCAGGCAAAAGACGGAGAGGATGGACTTTTCTCATCATTGGGGGTTTGTAGACAAACTAGAGACACATGTTAGAGTTAGAGAAAAAATGTGACATTTAACATTGCAAAGTGAGTAGAGGGAGGAAGTACATACCTTCATAACATAAAACTGTATTTCACTGTAATTCATAATGTTTTCAAACATTCTCTGTGCAGCGCACTGATGCTTTTTACACAAACACGAACTTACTCACAGATAAATACATTGATTTGAATTTATATAAATCTTAGCTATAGCCTAATGAAAGTGCACGTTTGGGACATTCTGGTTTCTGTTTGTAGTCGATAAAATATTGATCTTGCATGTTTTAGCTATCTTTTTGCACATGTAGAAAAAAATGTCAGTTTTGAGAGCAAAAGAGTCGAGAACATCGTGGCCAGAATAAAATCCCTGAACATATCTGCTTTAATCTGACAACACTTTAGCTGGAAAGTCATGTCTATGAACAGACATTAACTTGCATCTTAATGCAGGTATACAACCTGTCTGGTTTGTTGTTGGACTCTTAACAGCAAAAGAGGAAGACTTGAATGTCAGACTATCAGTTATCCAGATATCTGCTGGCAACAGATAACCTGAAATGTCTTGGAAAGCCAAAGTTATGCCCCCTAATGATGTGGCTTTTTGTTGCTACTCAAATTGAAGCCATTGCAAAGTTGCAAAGCGAAATAGAAGAAAGCAATATTGTGTACTTAATGTTTATAAAAGACATTTAAACTAAAAACAGCTCCATCTTACATGACGTCTGTCGCTCTCTCAGGTCAGCTGGCAGCAGGGACCTGTGAAATCGTCACTCTGGACCGGGACAGCAGCCAGCCGAGGAGGACCATCGCCCGACAGACGGCTCGCTGCGCCTGCAAAAAGGGACAGATCGCCGGGACGACACGAGCCAGACCAGCCTGCGTCGACGGTGAGAAGCTCGTTTCCCTTTTGGCTTGTACTTTCCTGTCAGCGAGTCCTCCGCATTCAAGGGACAAAGAATCAACGTAGTGTTTTCTGTTCTGACTCCCTGATCAGCGGCATCATTAGCTATGAGTAAAGGTTCAGATCAAATAACAAAAGGAACTTATGAAGGGCTCAAATTACACAATATCAGCTTTTTTTGTATCCTGACCCACAGATGTGGAGTCACATCTGAAGGGAATGGAGACAAAGGAGGACCAACCAAAGACATTGTCCCAATTAGTGTCTGAAAGCATACAAAAAGGACAATTGTTAATCTCTGACTGAAACTTTAAAAATCGTTTATTCCGTCTGTTTCATTGTCCAATAGACGACTGTGACTCATACTGTAGAACTAACAAGGTGATCTGAAAGAGAAATGAGCTACCAAGTTAGACACAATCCGTGACCCAACCTTTAGAACGAGCAACCTAACCTGAGGCGGCTGTGGTTCACGGTGGAGTCGGTTGTCTCTCCACCGGACGGTTCGATCCCCAGCTCCTGCAGCCACATGTCAAAGTGTCCTTTCACTGGGCAAGAATCTGAACCCCAAGCTGCTCCAGCTGCGAAGCCAGTGGCGTGTGAATGGATTAGTACTGAGGAGCAGTTGGGCACCGAGGTATTTGGTGTGAACAGGAAATGTGACATTGGTCACATTCAATGGCTAGAAGACTTGAAAATGACTTTTCATGTACAAGTTCATTGACTAATTATCAACTGATACACCTGTTAGAATAAGCTACCCCACCTGTCAGTAACCCTTTCCTGACAGAAAGAGCTACCCCACCTGACTATATGTGCTTCCTCATACTGTCAAAATGGTTCCAATCCTTTCTCTATTCCTGTTTCTATAAGCTCTTATCCCTTCAGGTTTTATTTTATTTTTATAGTGTTCTCATGCCGCTGTTTACAACACTTACTACGACTAGACCAAATAAACTCGCCTCTGTGAACTCGGTTCACATGTGAGTGGCTGAGTTGCTTCTTCTATTTTCAGGGTTCATGAATAAATTAAGAATATTTCAAAGTCGTCTTGACAGTGAATTTCTATGTCAGCCGTATTCAGAGGCTTGAACTTGTAGTTTACGAGTCAAATAAACACCCAAATACCTGCAGATCTCCTCTAACCCCTCCACATCTCTTCATCTGGACTGCCAGGTTCACAAAGTCAGAGCCCAGATGGGAACAGCCCAGAGTTTCATCGCATTTCATCACCGGCTGTCTCCTCCTTTCTCCTTCTCTTTTTTGTTCCTGCCATCTGGAGACGATGACAACAGCTGGAGGGACTCGCTCTGCTCTGCTGGGATTTACAGGCTCTCCTGGTGGTTTTTAGAGGCTGGGAACAGTTGTCCCTGCTGATTTCACAGCAGCATTTAAACAGGAAGTCAAATATTCTCTCCTTCAGATACGAGCGGTTTCCTACATCAGCTTTGATATTCTACAGTCAGGACAATATTAAAAAATGATGGACGTACTATCTGATCGGTTTCAGCAAAACCTACCAGGATTGCTGTTTTGTTTTTGTATATTTTTTTATCTATTTTAGATCATGGTTAAAGAATCTACTACCTGACGCATCTTCCTCCAACACCTTCAAGCTACTCTTAAAAAAGAGACCAGCTCCTCCAGACCCCAACACTCCTGCAGCAGAATCCAAGCCGCTGGAGAAGCATATCTGTTCCCATTTCCAAACTCACATTAGACCCAAACAAGACACCTCCCTTAAATCCTTGGTTGATATGAAAAGGCTCTCCCTTGTGTTCATGTTATTCCCTGTGTTGTTGAAGCCAAACAAGGTAAAGTTTGTGTTGTCAGTGATGCGGCCCGTTTGAACGTGCTCTGCTGCTCGGGGAGGATATTTTCAGCAGCAGACTCCATGTGAGTTGCGCCGCTGATCGCTGCGACCTGTTTTCTGAGCTCACAGACTCATCAGCAGCTTCCTGTTTTCCTCTCTGAATGTTTCTGAAAAGCTGAAATCCACACCGACTGAAACTCTCTGTGTTTCGTTTGTTTTAGAAGAGCAGAGAAGAGAGAAACAAAAGATACCTTTATCGGTTCAAAACACAAAACAAACATTGGATATGTGGCTATGTGGAATAGATGAGATCTTTTTTGGTGTAACAGACATTAGAAAACACAAGACCAAAGGTTGGACCTTCATTTGAGATCATCATCCCCCCTGGATATATATGTTTGAAAGTGATCTTCAAACACGATCCTTCCTCTGAATCTCTGCGACTGATTCAGAGCTGCATGTTGGTATTTATGTCACTTTGTGTTTCCTGTTGTGTTCTCAGGTAAACTCTAAAGTCTCTTCACTGATTCAGACAGAAACAAACAAAAACTAATACATTTCAGAAGAAATCAGAATGAATTCAACACAAGAGACACTGAGATAACAAAAGCCGTAAATCAGAAACCAAACACAGCGAGGTAAACAAAAACACTCCCACATGCACGTCGTTGGAGCTCAGGCTTTATGTTCCACACGTGAGGGTCTGTCGCAGTCTGTGGTTGTTCATGATGCTGAATGAGTCTCTGAACTGATTAAAGAAGAAATCTGAAGAAGGCACGACTAATCGATAATTAACAGAATGACCTTCGATTGCTCCAAACAAGACATCATTATTTTATTACTGGCGTCACATGTTTAAACATATGCATTAAAGCTCCTCCCTTTATAAAGCCATTTTGATTTCTTTCTTATTTATCGTCTTAGGCACTACAAGACAATTGAACAGATTTTCGGCCTGATTCTCCCGTTCTGACAATCCTTAGCAAAGTCCCGATATTTTTAAATAGTTCTAAAGATGACGTTACTGATGTTCGTGTGAGGAGTGTTAAGAGTGATCTGATCTGTTGTGAGGGCAGAGCCGTCACATGGAAAGAAATGATAACAAATTGAGAAGCAAACTGACCAAAGAAGGAAGCACAACGACTGCAGCAAAGACTGTAAATACAAGTGGACGGAGCCTGAGTGACGTCACCTATTGGTTTTCTGAAGGGCTGTTTTGGGCGCACATCCATGGCAGTTGCCATATTGGAAATACTGACTCGATCAAACTTTCACTCAACCTAACAAACGACTAAGAGCTGGAGCTGAAGCGGGCCTTAAGCCTCCTGACAAACTGCTACAACATGGCAGCTTGCAGTCGGATCGCCCCGGCACACTGTGTGTCAATGAAGACAAAAACGTTCAGGTAAAAACGTTGCACTGCGTTGCTTTCGGGCAGCCAGGACACTCCAGTATGAAACAATAGAATCAGGCTGATTTTGTTGCTGACGCTGGCTTGCGTTGCGTGCTGTGAGGACATGCTGTTTTCTCTGTAGAATAAGCAGGCATGTTAATATTCTTTGTAGTTCTGCCTTGATTGTTTTCATGTTAAATGTGATATCAAACATTCAAGCGTGCACTCAGTGTGCAGACAGACTTGGATAAATCTCAGAGCTCCACAGCTGATCTCGATGACCTTTCTGTTGCTGGTGAGGACTACATGTTGGTATTTATGTTCGTTTTTATCTTTGGAAGCCGCTCATTTTTCTTTCTGTTCTTCTGCTGCTGCTCAGAGGGAGGATCAGGCTGCAGTCACTTCTCCTCCGTCTCTGCACGTCTCAAAGCTTCGACTTGAAAAACCTCAGCTGACTCCAAACGGAGTCTGAGTGCAGAGGTACCTGCAGCATACGTCTCTGAGAGAATTGATTATTTACAGATACAGAAACTCAATCATAATAGAAACATCCTGTTTCACTCTGTGTCTGTTTCTCAGTTTGATTTTAAAGAGGACTCTAAAGCAGCTGCTGTTCACATAAATGATCCCAGATATCAGCTGAACTCTAAAAAAATAAAAATACAAAAAGTCTCCTCAGAATATTTCCTGCTGCTGTTTTCTTCAGACGTTAATACTATCAGATAGACACAGATAAACAAAAGGAGTCCTCAGTGCTCTGAGGCTCTGCGGAGAAACAAACAAAGGAGAGACGAGACCTTTTTGTTTCTCGTCAGGTGGAGACGAACTGAAAAGGGCAGAGAGGCGGTGCATTCAGGGACAGCAGGCTCGGAGGATTTAAGACAGATTCCTGGAGTCTGAGAGACATTAAAACAAACCTCTCTTTAACTTCAGAACTGATGTCAGGAGAGAGGAAATGTGGAGACATGAGGCACAATCTTACAGAAGCTGCAAATATTTGACATTAAAGTCAACAATTAGGACTTGTTGGGAGGCTGTGGACCGTGAAATGCTTTCACAATCTTTTTTGATTTGAAATCACAACTAAGTGAAAACATCTCTTTTTCATTTCTTTTTGCTTCTGCTCATTACAAAGTCAGACAGACCCTGAGGAGAGTTCATGTCAAAAGGACAACTGGAGAAAAATAAAAGGATAAAACCAAAGTGAAAGTAAACATGACAGAAACAAGAAGAGGAAAAAAGAGAAGAGGCAGACAGAAAATATAATCCCCTTTTCTTTAACAGAGTTCTAATGTCCTGTTAAGACTGCGAGACGGTTCCTTTTTCTTTTTATCCGTTTCTTCTTTGCCTCATTTCCTCTCCGTCCTCTCCTCTCTCTTCGTGTCGTCCTTGGGGAGCGAGGGAGCGTCCCTCCTTCTGGACGCCGTCTTTGATGAATGAAGTGATTACAAAATGGCCTCCTCTCTTTTTTGGATAAATGAACTTCACTGCACGGTGGCGTTGGATGGATCAGCGTTGCGGTCGTTCATTAATCAGCGCGGCGATGAAGTGCTCGCAGGTGTTCAGGTGTTCACTGAAACCTGAGATTAATCCACCGCGTCTCTGCTGCACGTTGTTTGTTCATGTGAAAGTCTGTTTTTTTTGTTTCTGACCGTTTTCTATATTTAACACCTGAAAACACAATTTATATCATGACCAGCTGATTACTGATCGTAAGTCAGTAAGGCCCTGTGTTCACCTGGCCTTTTCTTCAGGTAGAAAAGTGCTTCACGTCAGTCTGTTGACCACGGCCGCTGAATGACCGACACTGCTCCGTTACTTTTTACTGCATGTTTTTTATTTTAGATTGTTTATTTCCCGATCAGACACGGAGCAAACAGGATGCGGGTACTAAACACGATCTGTAGGCGCCAAAGCTACACGGAAATATCATACATTTAGAAAAGAGCACCGGTGACATCAGCAGCTTTCAAGATTTTCAACTTAGCCCTCAGAGCAGCCGCACAAAAAAGGCGGAGCGCTTGAAAAAAAAAAACAAACGCTGGGCGCTGCGCTTTTCCTCGTCTGTGTGTGCGTGTGTGTGTGTGTATCTGTGTTTATGGGTCTCATTTTTATAAAACACCCATAATCCATTGAAAGTATTAATCATGAGGGGCATTTGCAAAGGTGAGGACAAGATATAGGCTAAAGTGAAGTGGATGAATCTTCAGTTTAGACATAACCTGTCTCTGGTTTTGTGAATTTGGACCCGATCAGTTGGGTCTGAGGTGTTTCAGGTCCTGACCGTCCTGGTTGGACATGTTGTCTTGTTTTTCTCTCTGAGCTGACGTTCTCAGTCTGATTGTTTCCAGACGATTTCAAGAAACAACAGCACTTAAAACAGCCACAATGTGAGGCGTCTGATAAAACGCTGAGATCCTGCTGAGGTAATGGCGGCATTATGGTGGGAAGCATGTGGCGTTTTCACTCAGCGGAGGCCCCCTGGGACGATGAAGGAAAGAGGCGAATCAGCAGACGCGTCGGCCTCTGTCTTCTTCCATCTTCGTCCTCAGCAGGAAACTTGGAGGAGCTGTGATTACACGTCGTCTGCTCAGAAACAAAGGGGCTGCTGCTGTTTCCTGCCGCTCTGCTCCCTGACACCTTTTATTGTGTCTCAGGGGGGAGTCTGAGCGCGCTCAGTGCTGCACCGCTGAGTCGCAGGGAGAGATGTGGCGAAAATGTTTCATAAATGCTCAACAGGACAAAACAGAAGAACTGAGATGGCGTTTACGAGCTAATTAACGTCTGTCGAGAGAATGATTTAGACGACACAAGAAGCAGAATTAGACTCATTATCTCTTTTGCTTTCTTGTTATAGTTTTCTCTGAACAAACGTAAAAACTGCTTCTTCCTGATCACTGACAGCGCGTACATCCTCCTTTTGAAAACAGAGGAAGGAGAAGATAGGATTAGGAAAAGATTGGCTTCAGACAAATAGGCCTTTGCTTCTAAATTGCACAGTTTTCTTTATATTTGAGTGTCCAAACTCCGAGTTTGACACAAGCGCCAACCTTCAGTGTTGATATGTGAAGCCAATGCGGAAGTGCAGAATCCTGCAGTTGGTCGAGTGTCCGCTTGTGGCTGGCTGCAGAAGCACCACAAGTCACATACACTACCCTTTTTGCTGCTTCCAGTCTTTGTGCTAAGCTAGGCTAGCAGTTTCCCCCTTTCTTTGATGCTAAGCTAAGCGAATCATTGGTTTGACGCGCCTTGTGAGATGGCATTGATATATTCTCTCGTCCATGGAGTAGACGTAGAACAAAAACATTTATGTAAATGCAGAATATAATTTCAATCCAACCTTTGTGCTATTTGTAATTTAAAACCTGAACTCCAGACCTTAATCCTAAATAACCTTTTCATGAGAAATTGAAGTATTTCCTCGTTCTGTAGGAGGACTCCTCTCTCTTCATCATGATAGAGGTGCGAGAGCAATGTGAGGATTTAATTAAGTATCATGGCTGAGGGGAGCTGCTGTTCAATAGGAAATTGGTTTGATAATTGGGGGCTAACGGGCTATCACAATCACACCGCTGCTCTGCCGCTCCAAAGGGAGAACTGATTACCTGGTTATGTATTACAGGCCTGTACAGACTTTCATTTTCTTCATCTTTCCCCCCGGCTGGGCTCACAAAGTTTAATTTAACGCAGGGAATAAGAGCAAGGCTGGAACAACGGGGAATGATTGGGTCAGTAAAGCGTCGCCCAAAGAGCAGGAAATCCCTCTGAGTGAAGAATTCATCATGAAATGAGACGACAGGAAGAGACACGGGCTAATGGAAGCTGACAGACTGACATGCTGGCTCTGATAGTGTGGCTTTACACTAAATAAACTTATATTGTTAAAAAAACACCAGTGTGATGTTTATGTTTTATGTTTTGAAGCCGTAGATTCTGTAAAACATGGACACAGTCTTGCAGGCTCCACCCACTGGTTTTCTGAAGAGGCTTTTTAAAGCCGAACAATAGTGAAAATTCTGCAGATTTATTTATCAGTTCTAACTCTAACATTTTACTCAGTTTCAGTCGCCATGGTTTCCTGTACACAAACAAGCAGAGAATGTGGCGGCACCAGAAACTGGCGATATTACTTGATTAGAAATTGCACTGCCAACAAAGGTTTGCAGAATATTGCAGAGCAATGCAGACAGCGGCCTGGAGTCTGTTTGAGGCCCTGAGGCCGCTCCAACCAGCATTCATCGCCATTATTCTAAAGACACAAATGGCAACTTTAAGTATTCAACGCAAGTTTTCAAGCAGTTGCCTGCATTGCCTGTTGACAAACAGCACCTCTGTATGCAGTGGCACCAATGCACACATTTGTAGTGCTTACTGCGGCGTCTCCACGCAGAAGTATAAACCTTGCTTAACTTTAGATAACGAAGATGCGTATTCAAAGTATTCACCCCATTCAGTTTTTAGGAATAAAGAAATGATCTGTAGAGACCAAAACCACTTTCTTTTCGCTGTCTCTCCTTTTAAACATCTTTCTCAGCAGGTTTGCAGCAGATGGATCTTCACCGATGAGTCTGGTTCCACTCGAGGTTTCTGCCTGTGAAAAGTTTTTTTTTATCGTGCCATGGCAAATAATGTTGGGTCTCTGCAAACAGCCCAACAAAGAGTACCGTCCCGGCCTGCTTTTTATATGAACTGTTATAAGATAATGTATGTTGTGATATTGATCGATTTATTGACGGATTAGTGTGCTTTGCTTGTTACTAAGTCACTCTTTACAGATTCTGCATAAACATCCGTAGGCTCAGGACTGGATTTTGCTTCGGGTTTTCGTTTGTATATGAGGAGCATTGTCACTAGTGTCTGTGTGGACAGCAGACAGGCAGGAACCCAATGGGCTGTAATGCAAAGGAACATCTAACAGTTTTAATAAATGTCCTCAAGCAGTGCAAGCAAGTGCAGCTTATAATCCTCTCTTAGACGTCTTTGAACACCAACCCCATTCTTGCTTCTCAAGTTGTGAGTTGGACTTTAAACAAAGTGAATGCATGAAAGATGAAGTGTTGGCGAGACGTCTCTCATCGCTAATTGCTGACTACAATGTAAGCTCTGAAAAGTTGGCCATCGCTCCTACAGGCTACTTTGTGACACGACAGCTGGTAGGTTGCAGGATTTCAAGCGGAGTGATGTTTTTATTTTAATCACATGCTTCAGTCTTTCAGTCTGTTGTCATGTTGTTGCAACAGTTTAGAAATAAAGTCAAAAGTAGTTCTAGACAGACATGTTGAGATTAACAGTCCAAGTTTACTTTGTTCAAAAGGCGGGCAGAGGTCAAAGCCAGTTAGACAATTATATCGGCCAATCTCCAATTAAAACCAGGGTCAGGCAGCAGGTCAGACAGGCAGGATGAAGGGTGAAAAACTAGCCAGATACACGCCAGACAATGTGCTAAAGACTGGTAAATAAACTGCTCGTGGTCATGGAAGTAGGAACACTGCAAAAGTTAAAATCTTACCAAGTTTATCTGTCTAATTTCACCCGAAAAGTCCAGAGAGACAAGATATTACGAGCAAAATGAGTACGCTTTATAAGTAAACTTAGCAGTCAGTCAGTACGTTTACATGCACAGTTAAGTCGATATGAAGTTATTGCTTAATTAGTCCATTTAATCAATCAATCCTTGATAGCAGCAATGCTGTCCTCGTCCCAGTGTACAAGCAGGGTTCTGTCCGACTCCACTATAGTAGACGACAATATGACACCTGTCAGCTAGATACAATGGACCACCTTCTGGTTGACCAATTACGTCCCATCAACAAACAACCCAAACAATATATTGTGCTTCAGTATGTTTAAGTCCTCCAGCTGACAAAACAAGTCCTGTGTCTCCTCGTCCGTGGTTCTCTCTCGGACATGTTGATGCCTTTGTCTTGATTTCTTCCCGGCTTTCCTCTACTGTACATATTTATGACGCTCGACTTCCGGGTCAAAGCTCGGCCAATTTTGGTCCAAGGGTGTATTCATGCAATAGTAAATCGACCTCCAACCACATTATCTAGAAGTGTATGTCCGACTTCGAAAAATTCGACTCTTCAGTTGACTGACATGTTAACATGTAAATCCAGTTTAGTTGCACTTACTGTGCGCGATAAATCGACTTCTTTTAACATCATGTGAACGTACTGAGTAAAGTTATCTAAATGTACTTGTTCATTTTCATGAAATAGGATGTTTGTCTTAGACAATTAGAGAAGTTCACTTAAGATTTGAGTTCTTGCAGTGTGAACCTCCAGTCTTGAAAAATGAAGCCAATGAGGAAGTGAAAAATCCTGCAGTATGTCAAGTGTCTGCATGAGGCTGGCTCCACTGGGTTAATACTGGAAGTCACAAACACACAACAGCTCAAAAAGCCGTTTTTATAGCATACATAAAAAACGAAATAGGTCTGATTAGTTAATGTCATCACTGGCACACACTGTACAGGGGGTACATTTTCGAAATACGGCTCCGTTTGGATTTTGAAAACGACACGCGTTATCCATGGTTAGCTGACATGATTGACAGTTGGGCGCGATGAAACGGTTCATCAAGAGGCTTAAAACCCGCCTCAGCTCCAGCTCTCAGCCTGTCGTTAGGTTGACTGAAAGTTAGGCTGAGACAGGATTTCCAGCATGGCGGCTGCTGCTGATGAGCCTCCAGAGCCCCCTGCAGGAACAGATGGCTGACTTCACTCAGGCTTCATCCATTAATATTTACAGTCGATGAGTTTACCTCAAGGCTTCAGGAATAAACTCAGTCTGCAGGAAGAGTGACCCAGCATCCATGTGTCTCTGCTACACCCACTCTTAGTTCAGACGTCTTTTTGTCCTGACTTTAAGCTTTAAGTTGTAAAAAACATGGCTGTGACAAAGCAGAGCACAGGTTGTCTTTTACTTCCTGGACCAAGCCAGGTCACCGTGTGGAAATTGAACAACCAACAGTTACAATCTTAGGCCACAAATGACACTCGTTCTTAGATTTATAAGCATTAAACCAACATTTAAATAATGTGTTATCACGTCTGTTAACCCAACATGTCAGATGCAAACATTTTGTCAGCCTTCAGGAGTTTAGCACTGAATCTAAGACGTTAAACACGCAGCACAGAGTGAATTAAAGTTATATAATCTGGACCGAGTCGTGACAGAAATGTCAAAGTACATCACGTCATTCCTGCACTAAGTTACTCAGCCTTGCATTATGTTTGTTGTTGTTACGTTCAGTTACATCAGGTTGTATTTGCATACTTTTGCATATTTAATAAAAAAAGATCTCCTCCTTATATAACTGCCTAATTGACTTCTCACTGTGAACTTTGCAGAGAGAGAAAGACTAGCCTCGACATCGTCTTTTGTTATTGTTTTTTGTTTAGAGCCCCCTGGTGGCAGAATTTAAATACTGTGCCTTTAAGCCTCTGACAGCAGTTACGGTGAAGACCCTGATGATGTCACAGTGATGTCATCACGGTCATAAGAGAACCTGCATTAAATAAAGGGTTAGAAGCTGAAAGGTGTAGGTGTTGCCCAGACAGGACCGGGGATAATGAAAATATGATAACAGGTTGCATCGTGGGAAATGTAGGATCCAGTGTTTGTAGAGTTTGACCCACTTAAAAAACAGGATCTCTCCCCCTCTCAAAGAGGGTACGATTCTGTTTGTTTTTATCGCTTTTCATTTCCCTCCTCCTCTTCATCACCCCCTCCTCTTCTTCTCTGCGGGCCAATCAGAGAACAACAATATGCAAATGTATTTTGTGCGAATGTCCTATATCTTTATAAATAGCTTGATGTTATAATGACGAGGTGAGTGCTTTAAACAGGATCTGATGCTGGACTAAATTTCATTTGTTTCTTTTGATTTATTGAGCTCAGTGATCCTCGTTTTCTTTTAGAATTTAATTTGTAATATTTGGAATAAAAGTCGTGATTTTGAGTAGTCACAATACAGTGACAGAGGCACGGTGAAACAGACAAAAGTATGTTTTGCATAATATGTGACCTTTAAATACTAGTTTAGATTCATTCTAATAAATCAATTTGTATCTCAAAGGAGAAACAGTTTGTGAAAACACGTCGAAATGAAAATCTCTGTAACAGAAACACATAGAGGCGAGCTGCAGAGACTTTTTAGACGTTAAAATAAGAGCGGATGTTCATCACTTCTAACAACAGCATCGTTTAAGGAAGGATGTGCAACATTTTACACATAAATTAAGCAGAAATTAAATATATCCTGTGTAAATGTCTCTCTGAGTCATGACTGTCTAATGAGTGAGAAGCTCAAGTCCCGCTGGCTGTGTTGTTGTCAGAGCCGTGTTTACATGGACGGGACGGCCGGCTCCTCCCCTTGTGTATAAAATCTGTTTTAGTCAAAAGAAGAAGATACTCACTGATTATTTGGATGTCATGTAAGCATTTTTGTCTGCTGCTTGCGCTTAATGGTGCTTAATTATGGTGCGTTCTAATTCATAACTCCTTCGTGCAAATGCGAGTGGAGGGTGGTTGGAGGTGTGTCGCTGGAGGGGAGCGGAGGCTTCAGAAACTGCTGAAAAGCAGTTTGTTTTGGTTTAGTGCTGGTGCTCAAGGGGGAAATCTACTGGATCAAAAAGTCGCACATTCTTACTTTAAAAGAAACTGTATGATAAAGTGAAGTGAAACCAAAAGTCAGGAGGAAGTGAGTCACACTAGTGATTGGATTTACGGCTAATTGAAGGGAGCTGGAGCTTGTGGCCTTTCAAAGAGCCGTTCCTCGAGGCAGCTCCTCGTTGCTGTTTTTTTATATATATATAAATATCTTGCAGTTCTGATTAAATGCAGAGGGTCGGCGGTCGTGCTTAGCAAAGAGGCCACATAGCAGACATGAGGAAGAAGCGTGATATTAAATAAAATGAGGAAGAGATGTGCTGTGGGTGCATTAAATACAGAAAAATCCTCTCTACATTCACTGTGGAGCTCGCTCAACCACGGCGCCCTCTCTCTCTCTCTCTCTCTCTAGACGTGCTTGTGTTTTCTGTCCTGAACGTCGGCAACATAGCTGCTCTCATGACTGCCTGATTCTCCCTGCTCATGGGAAGGGGAGTGAATGGGTGGATTGGGACGGATGGAAATTGAGCAGTTCATGATAGCGAATAATAAGAACAGTTACCAAGCGCGACACGGATCATTTGTTATTCCTAAAGAGCTGTTTAATAGAATCTGGTCGGTCCGAAGAGTCACAACACAGCAGGGAGCCATTCAAGGACGTCAACAAACATCAACAGAAAGAATAAATTGACTCACCTGTCTCCTTCTTGTCTTCTTCAGTTAGTATCGTGTGGACTCGACAGTGGTGTGAGATGACTCCGTGTTTGGACGATGAAGGCTGTGATCTCCTGGTCAATCAGTCGGGCTGGACCTGCACGCAACCAGGGGGACGAGTCAAGACCACCACGGTGAGAATCAGATCTTAACTGGACACGAATAGACCTGATCCTGTTTTGGTAGTGTCGATGTTTTGCTTAACTGATTGCTCTACTGTCCCCCAACATTCACTTTAGACAGACAAAAAAAACAACAACACAGAAAGTATTTTTACTATCTGAGGGGACGCTGAAATCTGGGCTCGTATAAACTGAAAACACAACCAACTACTTTATAAAAAGTGTCCACCTTGTGAACTTGTATTTTAACTTCTTTATAGCACCAAATATGAACGCTTTCTCCAGTAACACAATAAGTCACAAACAATTACCACGTGCGGCTTGTCTCAGCTTTGTGCGTCACACTGGAAACTGTTTGGGTTGTTGTCTGTGCTGCCTGTGTCAACCTTTTGAATTTGAATATTTGATTACCTGCTCGTGTTGATCAGGGGGTTGGAGTTGTAGGCTTCATTTTCTTGTATTTTGTCCATTCCTGATTGTTTTCTTAAGTTGCAGTGTTTTGGGCGCCTGGGGCCACCGTAGAAGTTTGTAACAATATGGTGAGCATGTACCAAAGTTGATTTAACTACAAGAGCATCACGTGTCATTAGATATGGACCACATTTAAAGGTCGCATTTTATGCTAAATTCATTGTGTGCTCAAACAGGCCGTTTGGAGATTTTCCCTTCATGACATCACAAAGGGCAGTAACCCCTCCCCCAGGTGGGTGAGACTCCCACAGCTAGGTGTTTGTTCTGCCTTCTCAATGTAAACATTTGGGCATGGAGCGAGAAAGCCCAAGTGTCACTCACAAACGTCATTAAATGGAAAACGTTCAAATGTAAAGAAAACTGAAAGCTGGAAAGTGTCAGTGTCCTTCGTTATTCATTTCCTCGTTTTTTTTGTGTGTGTTCAATTTCAAAGATCTAATTTTAACATCAGCTTTTAATAACATAATAACATCTTTGAACAAGGACGCTGCTGGCCCTCATTAACATCACAGCCTCTGTGTGTGTGTGTGTGTGTGTGTGTGTGTGTGTGTGTGTGTGTGTGCGTGCGTGCGTGCGTGCGTGCGTGCGTGCGTGCTTGCGTGCGTGCGTGCGTGCGTGTGTGTGTCTGTTGATTGAATAATTGCTACCCATGAGCACTCTCCTATCCATCTGCCACCATCTCTTCACAGCAGCTGATTAACTGGAGTTGTTTCAAAAGCCTCTTAACGCAGCAGATAGAAATCATCAAATCAACCGAACCTCGTTGAAGATGTGTCGATTTTTTCACAAACACTTAACTCTTCATCGTCTTTCTGTTCTCGCTCACTGTGTGTTCCCTGCAGACTGTTTCAGCTGATGAGGTTATCTTTTTCTGCTTTTAAATGTTTTGTAATCCATTGCTGTTAAAAAACCTTCAGTAAAAAACTTTCACATTCCTCCAAGAATCTTTTGTTCACATTTTCAACTCAGTTTGAAAGTTCAGCAAAACATTGCAGACCAGCTAAAGGTCAAATTACACCGTTTTTTAATTCCTGAGGGTTTTGGGATCAGAAAGAGAGCGTTTTCACATTTGGCACAATTGTTTCGTTTCTAGAGATCTCAAGAAAACAACTGAAACACAAACTTCAATTGACATGATCTTTAAATGAACTCCCTACTCCTCTTACTGCATAAACCAGTTCTCAGTTTACATGATTTTAATAAATCAGACATCTGCAGACAGAGAGAGAACTGTAATCTGCTGCATGCACGTCAGACAGTTTCCTCTGACAGGCATCAACAGTTCTCTCTCTCTCTCTCTCTCTCTCTCTCGTTCCTACGTTCTGGTTGGCCAGTTCGAGTCAAGTCGGTCCGCTCTCTGAATAATGAAGTCTGTCAAACCGCCACTGACTTTCACACGTCGGCACAGTGACAAAGCTCCCTCCTCCTGTCTGCTCTGCCTGAGAGTTTCTCCTCCGCTGGGAACTTGTTGTTTTAAAGATGGACAGCAGAACAAAAGCGGCTCTCTGTCAGGACACTCAGAGTCGGAGCGCTGGAGCGTCGCCGCTTGGCCTCCAGAGGACACACACACACACACACACACACACACACACACACACACACACACACACACACACCACACACCACACTGAAGGACAGCTGATAGTAGATACATGTGTGGAGATTTCTCTATGTGTCACTGTAAAAAAACATGGAAAGTCAGTACAGAAAGGTCGCTCGGAGGCTCAAATTGTTTTAATGTTTTTTGTAAATGAAGCCCTCCCTGACCAACCATAAGCCCTGCACCACGTGGGGGGAAGAGCGACAGACCCGCCCACTCAGAAGGGACGCTGTGTCTAAGGTCACAATGGAGAGTTGTTGCAAGAGTACAACAAAAGAAGATTACATTTTTCATGGTTTTAATCCAAACAATGATCATTTCCTTAAAGGTAGAGACAGTAGAAATGTTCGTTGCAGCTTGTAAACACAACATTCAAACTGGGCCCCTCCTCCTGGGCTCATCGCAACCAGCGGTGCACGCCCACTGCAGGGTTAACGTGTACGTTTACTGCTTGTACCTACACTGCAAGCTACCTGAGAATCATTTGTTGTAAAAGAAAAGGCAATAATTTAGCACGCTAGAACAAATTAGAACTCAAAAGAGCCCATGTCGCTCCGCTGTTCATCTCCCTCCACTGGCTCCCAGTTACTGCTCGCTTAAAATTTAAAACTCTGCCGCTCGCTTACAAAACAGCAACAAAAACGGCTCCTCTTTACCTAAACCTGTCATCCTGGTCTGCATCCCCTCTCGCCCACTACACTCTGCCAATGAAATGCATCTGATTCCAACAGGGCCCTCAGTCTCTAACTAGACTCTTCTCCTCTGTCGCCCCCCCGGTGGTGGAACGAACTACCACAGTCCCTTTGCACCCTTAAGAAAAAGCTAAAGACCCAGCTCTTTATGAACACCTACGACCTTAATGATAGGGATGTTGATGATGATCACGATGATGGTGATGATGACGATATTTAGGATGGTTTTGATGCTGATGAGAAATCTCAAGAACAGCTGTGGATGTTGTGCTCTGCCTCTGGTCACTTCCTGTCAGCACCTCTGGTCACTTCCTGTCAGCTCCTGTGTGTCCAATCAGACTTAAAGCTGTTTGTTTGCACTTACTGACGTTGTTTCCTCCTCTCTAGATCCTAACTTGTCTTGTTCTTATACTCTGATGTTCGTCGCTTTGGATAAAAGTGTCCGTTAAATGAATTGTTGAATTGTAGAACACAGAGGGCATAAAAAAACCTGTCTTTGCAAACTCATTCATAAATCCGCTAACTTCAAAATCTTTTTATTCAAAATTTTAAATGTTTTGAAGTTTCATGATGATATCAAGAATATTTGTCTAAATAATCCAAAGCATGCCTGAGATCATGATACAACATCTGTACCACAGTCCTGACTTAAAAGCGGAAGCAGAGGATTCTGGGAGAGGCAGTTTGTTCCTCTGAGCTGGTCCTCCTGCTGATAAGCGTCTCACACACTCAGAACAGCATTCTGCATCCCTTTGTCTTCATTTGGCTGAAAGATGTAGGTGCGTTGTTGCGTCTGCCGCCTCCGGCTCACCGCCAAAGATTTAGGCGAGTAGATGTGATTCGTTAAAGGAGCTTCACACAAACAAGCTCCTCTGCTAATGAAGGACAGCGGATGTGATTGCCTCGCTGTAAGGCAAATTAAATCACAGAGACGCAGCGCTGAGTGGGCGGACCCACACAAGCTCCACTGGGTTTACACGACGAGGGGAGTCGGCGTTCATTAAAGCTACGAGAGCTGGATCAGAGGAACAAATGTTGTTTAATTAGCCCTGAGGAGGTTTACAGGCGGGATGATGTACAGAATGTGTAGAGGATGTAATTGAGATGCACAGTGAGACTGAGTGAGGATTTCACAGAGCTCCCTCACAACGTCTGCTGTCTCCATGGAGAGGCTCCTCTCATATAACTGACGGATCCTTCATGGACGGCTTCTTGTTTTTACATGGCAAATAAGACTGTTTTAACATGGACACTCATGTGAGAACATTTTCTCAACCCAAAACCAAAACCCTGTAGGCTTTTTTACAGGGGGTGATATTAAATATTAGGGTTTAACATATCTTGGCTTTCTTTGCATTAATAAACACAGAACCAATCTTCATAAGAATTACAACTAACTCCACCTACAGGGCACCAACAAACCCACTCTTCATCAAACTGAATACACTGAAATTCAAAGAACTGGAACTGAACTTTAAAACCATTCAAATCATGTACAGAGTAAAAAAATCATCAGCTACAGAAAGGTTTTTTCAGCAGAGGGACAGTAAACTCAACCTCAGAGGAATATGGATGTTAAAAAAAACAAGCAGTAAGGGCCGACGTGACACTAAAGGTCAAAGGTCAAAGGTATCTTTATTCTCCCCACAGGGAAATTTGTTTGCAGCCGGAAACAAAAACATAAACAACAGTAATAAATAATCCAACTAACATTCAGTGCATAGAAACCCCGACGAGATGATCCTCACCAGAGTTCAGCTGATTGACAGGTCTCGTGTGTTTCTGAGAGGCGGGCTTTAGTGTCTCAGGATGATTGAAATAAACATACATTAATAAAGCATCAAATTACAAATGAGTTCAAAGCTCTTTAATATTTGAAGGAGCCGCAGCTTTGTGATATTAATGAGACGACTTGTGGCTTTTTTTCTTCTTTAGAAGCGAAGTGAAAAGAAACGCAGCTCATTGTTTCTCATCACAAACTAATTCATCATAAAGCAATTATGTTGGAAACAAGGCCGCCTGCTCTCCACTTTACAGCGAGCTGCTGCAGTGTTTGTCATGGAAACAGTAGATTACACCAACGCACGCACACACACACACACACACACACACACACACACACACACACACACACACACACACAAACACACACACACACACACACACAAACACACACGCACACACAGATGAGGAACAAACAACACGATGCTGCTCCTTTTTGTCGTCTCTTTTTTGATTGTATTTCTTTGTTGTATTTTATTTTCTCTCTTTTCTCTATTACTTTACTCCTTACTGCCACTTTCCACATACTCCATGCACGCCACGGTCCGTCCGAGCCGAGTACTTCGCTGCCGTTCGCCTCCACTCTAGTCAGTGCTCGTGTTTCCACAGAGAGCGTCGCAGTCCGTCTCTGGCGTGTGCCAACAGCACCACTCGATCTGCCTCTGTTTCAAATACGCTGTTTTTTTTTGACGAAGCTCGCTGCAAGCACGCGTCCCGCTGGACAGAATAGATCAAGCAGGAAGTCAGACAAGGAAACACACAGTGTCCAGTCAATTTCAAAATAAAACACAGTATACGGACTCACGATCGTATTTTTCATCACTTTATTAACATGACGTCAACACAGTCACCAAACGAACAACAAATCATCCTCATAAAAACAAAGCAACATGTTTGCACGTTTTTGTCTATATTCTCGTGTGATCTTGTCGTTCTCCTGTGATGTGTGTACAGCTGCTCATGGCTGCGCCCATGCTCCAGAAACAAACCCAGTGGGGCAGGGCGCACGCCGCCCGACGGAGCAAATATGTGGGAATGGGCAGTTAATTAAGTTAGTGTCATGAAGCTGCAGACAGCAATGTTCTTTGGTTAATGATCGTTCAATGATCCATCTGATTGGCTGATTTTGATGCTCTTATTTCACAGAGCTAAAGTTTGATACTTCCGTCATTTAGTCTGACACCGGCTTCTTTTTCTAACATGCAGCTGTGTGGTTGGGGAAGTTTGTTTTGTTTTCTCTCTCTCTCTCTCTCTCTCTCTCTCTCTCTCTGCACTAAATCAGGTCACTGTGGAGAACAACGGGTTTACAAGCCCCGTAGTGAACCTCATTAAAAATGCACACACACACTAACAGATCTCTATTCAAAGCACAAATGTTTGTCTGGATTTTGCAAAAAAGTAAAGCAACAGAAACGGATGTTTTTATTTGTAAGAAGAAACTGACTGTTGGTCTAAGTTTCACTGTGAACGTATAGACAGAAGCGTGTGAGAGTGTAGTTATAAGCTAACTGCAGTTCCGCAGGTTGGTCCTTGGACTGGGCCTTCTCCATTGCCGCTCCCGCCCTCTGGAACTCACCTCCCAAAAAATATCAGCGACCCCCCCCTTACCTTCAAGAAATTCCTAAAAACTCACACCTTCAACGTCTGATGGCGTGGAAGGATGAAAAACGTATCCAGTCTGTGGTCTCTTAACCGGAAGGTCAAGGGTTCGATCCCCAGCTCCTGCAGCAACATGTCCGATGTGTCCTTGGGCAAGACACTTAACCCCGAATCGCTGCCGCTGCTTCGTCGGCAGCGTATGTATCTGATGGACTCTTTACACAGCAGCCTCTGCCATCAGTGTGTGAATGTGTAGGTGTGACCTGCGGTGTAAAAGCGCTTTGAGTCGTCAGAAGACTAGAAAAGAAATAAATAATAAATACATAATAGTCCATTTACCATACATGCCAGTTAATGTAACTCCAATAGAGCTCAGTTAATTACACGATGAACACAGTTTATATCCGACAAATACCCGCAGTAAAAGCTGACATCAGCACCTTTAGTGGACTGACTTTGATTGGATGTATTTTGCTTCAAACTAAACTTTTGCAGCCCAATCTCAAATCTGCAGGAGAAATTCTTCCAGGTAAAATAAATGAAGGGAATGAACCTTTAAGAACAGACCAAAAACAATAAGACGCTCAGTATGTGTACCAGGTACCTCCATGTTAACTCTCTGGTCATTTCCCGTGTGCCTCCTCGACTCTGTATTCCGCTTGTTCAAACACCTGGCTGTGAATTAAAAACTCTCACATTGTGGCTCAGGAGGGAGCGATGTGTGACGGGTGCTGCTGTCTGAACCTCTTCCTGTAATTGATCCCGTTGGGTCTTCAGGCTGGTGAAGGAGCCAATCAGAGCGCAGGTTTAAACTGAATTGCCCGCAGCTGCTTTAGTGAAGCCGACAGCAGGAGACAGGAAGTGTTTGAAGATGTGCAGACTGATGTCAGCAGCTCTGACGTCCACGTGCTCTTAGGATCTGATCTGTGAAGGTTTTTTTGTTTTAATCAGACAGAATAAGAAAAAGAAAACTAGTTGGATCATGTTGACGTCACACTGTTGTATTAAAAAAAAACGTGGTTCTAAATCAGTTCAAGTCGCCATGACAGACACAAAATGTTTATTGTTGCGAAGGAAACACTGTATGTTACGTCAAAGGCCGCTACATAAGCTAGCGCGAGCTGTTTCGAAAGCTGTCGTACTGTTGCTGTGTGTGCTGCTGTGATAAAAAACGTCGTGAAAATTGTACTTGGATACATCGTCAGTAAACATTCTCTTTCTTGTTTCGCCCGTTCGTATTGAGTATGGTCAACGCGGCGTACGTTTTCATGTGGGGGGGGAGTATCAGAGAGAATCACTCCCATGATTGCTCGCGAACCTCGACGTCATCTTTTGTTATTGTTTTGATTGAGAGCCCCCTAGCAGCGGATTTGACATACTGTGCGTTTAAATCCAGTGAAAGATTAAATCCACACACATTACATCCATTAAGATCCTTTAACCTCCAATGAGAGCCTTTGTTGAAAGGAGGTGCCTCCCCCTCTTCTCTGGGGACTAAGATTGGCAGTCGACTGAGGCTCTGACGAACGAATCCTCGAGTACTCGAATATGTGGGGTCAGCCCTAAATGTCCCTAAAAATGAACACCTGCACTCTGCTGTTCCTCTCTTTTAAATCATCACCTGAAGCGGCTGAAAGGCAGAGTGTTACATTTTTTACATTTGTAATTTTCCATTGTGAAGGTGTAATCAGGCGTCCCAGCAGAAAGCAGAACTCATTTGTGGCTTGCTGCGTCATCTGGCATGGATTTTTTAGTTTTTTCATCATGTAACTGTCCTTGAAAACAGCGTGTGCCTTTACCTGTCTGTACGTTTCTGCATGTTTATGTGTTTTTATATGTCTCTGCCTCTGGTCTGGGTGAAACCTGCTGTGGTTCTTTGAATTTATTTCTGGTCGCACCGGGAGAAAGGAACGAATCACAGTCTGCTCAATCAGACAGAAATCCAATTGTCCTTGGGGAGAAGGTGAATGTGAACGCGGCACGATGCAAATTTGGGGACTGACTATCCTGTAAGGTGTGTTTTCTTTCAGAACGGGACCCCAGCTGCTTGTTTTCACCTTGTTTTCTGCTCTGATGGGAACTCTCAGGGGTCAGTTTGACTGTAACATCGCTGTAACCTGTCACAGAGAGGTGGAAGGTGGACACTTAACATCCTGTTTTCTTTTTCGCTCAGACGCTGCAGATGTCAGGAGTGAATCAGCTGCAGCACTATTGACTAAATGTAAGGTCCAAACGGGACAAATGTGTGCAGCTGCAGATCTGATCAGCTGTAGATGATTCATGATAATTAATGAGCTCTCTGCAGACGGTTGTTTGTACTCATTTGTCTTTAAAGGGAACAGAACACCTGAGCTAACCATGGGTTGGGTTCACAGTTTCATTCTCCTGAACTCAACTTTGTTCGTCTCCATGGTTACCTCAGAACAATTACTTAGTTTAATGTACATTTAGGGCCTGTGTCAATTGACAGCACCTTTTGCGGCCACAGTTTCAAAGCACTTTTCACCGTTGCTAGGTTACAAAAGTATTATCTGCAAATTGCTCCGTTCTATTTTCTCCTTTGCCATTCTTGATTTTGCTTGGTTAGTGAGGGAAAAGTGACACTGACGAGCAGGCGGTGTTCCAAAAGTTGATTTTTTTTTCCGGCAGTGTCAAGCTCAGGACGCTGTGCTCTAAAAAGTGCTGAACTTCATTGGTGTGGTATTGAAGATGGCCGCTTCCAGTGCAAAAAAAAAGGCATGCGAGGAGACAGGCCCTTATCTGTATGTTTCAAATGATTATTCAACCAGTGACATAAGTGATTCAGAGGTATTAGATTAGTTAATAAAGACAAAGTGTCTGCTGCAAAGTGTATTAACTGTATTCAGAAGTCCTTGCGGAGGTGGAGTGATACGCAGAGTGAAAAGTCTCAGTGATGTTGTATATCAGGACTCACTGTACGCCTCCTCTCTGACCTGATAACTCAGTCAAAACTGACTGTTATAATGTCTTTCACTCTTTCCTCTTATTTCTGCACAAGGCACCTCCCATCTTGCTTTTGCTGCAGCAAACACGTACAAGTTTCCATGTTGTTGTTTTTTATGAGAGCCTTTCTTTTTGTCATGAAAGGGATGAAGCATTAACAGCTGGAAGTACCTGCCTGTGTCTGTAACCACGGAAACAATCACTGGAATACTTTTTATACTGAAACACAACAAAAACAAGGCCCTGTCACATTTATATGGAGTACCTATTTTATGATTCTCAACAGCTTTTGTCCTAACTGGATTTAGGAGAGTTGCTGCCTTAGTTATTAGTCTAAAGAGGTTTGTTTTTTTCTCTAAGTGTATCCAAGAAACATGTGACAAACGTGCTGCCTTGGGGGATACAGAGGACCTGTTGCGTTGACAAGAACTAGACAAAACATTGGGTTGCAGTTAAATAGTTTTTTAGTTTATTTTAGTGTTGACTTCGGTTTGGGGGTGAGCTAAACTTATCCCAGCAGAACTGAAAGCGTGGAGTGACGTTACACGTGTGCTCGCTCTGACAGCAGGAGTTTAAGCAACACATTTGAAACGTTCCAGACACACCTTCACCTCCATGTTTAATCAGCTGTGAGTGGTGCGTTTAGGGACGGTCTGAATGTTGATGCTGTTTCGGAGTGATGTATGGTTCTCAGTGTAATCCGGCTCGTCCTTGTCTGACTCCTCCGGCTCTTTTAGGATTCCAGCTGCAGTCAGAAAGGGATGGACATGAATAATTCAGAGGTGAACGGCTCAGAGGTGCTGCTGCTCCTGCTGCTTCTTCAGCTTGTGAGTCTTCACCTGGAAGCAATTACGGAGCGCTCCGGCTCCACAGTGGGGAAAGAAATGAAGTGTCCCCGCTCGTCCTGGGAGCTTTATGTTTTTAATCAGAGTCTCAGAGCCTTCAGGAGGACATGTCTGCACTCCATGAGATGCCGACTGTACAGGTGGGGAGGAGCTGCTGTCAAATGCGAGTGTAATTTAGATCAGGATGGAAATAACACCAACATGCATGACTCATTCAGGAGAGAAAATCAAGCATCTCTTTATTTTTGGTAGTGACAGAAAATGTAACAATGCCATTCTTCTGATTTGAGCTGTGCCACATTACAATATTAAAGTTGATGGTATAATCAGTCAAAGCTCCATTGGCTGGTCAATTCTGTCTGTGCACACTTATAAGAACATAAACTAAATGATCAGTCTGAAGTATTCAGGGGAATCTGTTTGCAGAAATGGAATATAATATTCAGAAGCTTCTCATAGTTGATAAAAACCTTTAACCCTCAGGCATCAGTTTAATTCACGACCCTCTTGAGTCATTAAGGACTAAAAATGTCCACTTCCAAAAAACTGCTATAAAAATAGAACAGATTCATATTTGTTTCTGCTTTTTTTTGGATAAATCTCTTAAACAACTTCCGCCCTGCTCAAAACTACCAAACATTCAATCATTTTGAGAAATATAACCCTTTAAATGCCAGCTTGATTACTTGATGTCACTGTTGTTTTTTATGACAAAAACCTTTAAAAATGAGTTATTTTCCATAAAACAAATGTTGGGTGGTTGGGGGATTGTTTTTAAATCAGTCTTGTTAAAGATTATCCAAATTATTGAGTTTGATGCACTTTTAGTTTTTGTGTAACGTGCTTAATAAAACCTTCTAACGGGAGCTTCAGCTCTTCAGCACCACTGAATATACGAAACAGTGTCTGAATCAGCTGAACATGAAGTGTACTGTGAACACACAGTAGAGTTGCCTGGGGTGAAGACTAAAAGGATCGGGTCTCATTCGTATCTGCTGCTATTTGTTTGTTGAATAGCAGCTGAATTTTAATTTCTTGCTCATTGCACACAGCACTTTCACTTTTATCAGTCGTATCTGGATGCTGGAGCATCTCTGCTGGGCTTTCATGTTTTATGTATTTATACACTTAATGTTAGTTGGATTATTTATCAGTGTTGTTTAAGTGTTTGTATGCTTCCGGCTGCAAAAACATTTCCCTGTGGGGACAAAAAAGATACTTTTGACCCTTTGACCTTTGTGGGCTGTATGGTTTAACAATGAATACAAACTAATGAGGAAACAATATTAAGCTCATTATTCTCTGCAGTCGAAGCTGATGATTACGTGAAAAACATCTGTAGTTTGTGTTGTTCTTGCTGAACGGTTAGCTCAGCAGCAGCGCTAGTTGACCCAGAAACAAACAAAGGAAGTCCAATTTACAATTCACGTCTTTAATCTCAGACGGTTTAGATAATACTGCTGACGGCAGGTTATGTCCACATGTTTCAGAGTGAAAACTCGACCTCTAAATCATTTTCAGATTCTTTTTACCAGTAAAAGTTTTAAAGACACTCAATAGCTCACTTTAAGCTTTGCAGTCTGGACCTGTATGATTTTCCTCTGTGTTATATAGTCTGTAGTCGATGTTTTATCTCCTGGTTTCCTCTGCTCGTTCCCTCCTCCCTCTGTGTCTCTGCTCGTTTCCTCCTCCCTCTGTGTCTCACACATGCAGAGCTATGTTGTTATATAAATTCCCATTCTGTCAGCGACTCTGTATTCAGTTTGAGTTCCAGCTCCGCTGCTTTAATTGGATGAAGGACTGTGTTTTTTTTATTGTTTTTGATTCTGCAGTCTGTGTGAGGCTCGTTTACTCTAATGAAGTCCGGCCGAGTCGCTCGGGTCGAGACGCTCGCCGACACCAGCTGGAAGAGAAACCTGATGCAGACGGGGAGCTGCTGGAGAGGGTTTTTAATTAACAAGGCTAAACCGGTAGCCTTATTTTGATCCTTTTTTATATGTAGGATTTTTGTTTATTCCATTTATAGTAGTCGATTCGAAGTTACATAATAAACTGAAGCACTGTATTCACGTTCATTCACTTGATCTGACGAGCACAAATAGCCTTGTCGAGTCATTAAATAAGATGTTATATCTCGTGGTTATTTTGCAGCGTAGCTTTGTTCTGACGTTTATATTTTTACCTGTACATAGGCAGAAGCTCAGGGCCGCTGCTTGTCAACAGGCAAGGCAGGCAACTGCTTGAGGCCCCAGACCAGTAGGGGGGCACCACCTCAGTGCTCACAAACTTAAACCAAATCAATGTGCAAATTTTGCAACGACAGTAGGAAACCTCCCTAAGGGGGCACCATCTGACAGCACTCCAACCAACAAGTTCATCAATGGAAGTCAAAGAAAAATGAAGAGGAAGGATCCATCTGTAGGAGAGAAAAAAGAAACAGGAAAAAAGAGGAAGAGGAGTAAGTGTCGGGACACTGGCAGACATGATGGTGATGAACGCTGGTTGGAGGGCCCCCAGAGACTCTACAATCGCCACTGGTTGACTTACACACGGTGTGGTGACAATCACAATGACCTCTTTTTGGGTCTTTGTTTTTTATTTGACGAGAAGCTAGAGAATAAAATGATCTGTAAATTCACTCCATATCGACCGTTTCCTTGAAATCACTGGGCTTTCTACACATTCACACCCTGATGGTAAAGGCTGATGTGTAAAGAGTCCATCAGAAGTAACTAATCCCATTCATACACATTCACATGCTGTGAGCTGGGGATCGAACCCCTGACCTTCTGGTTGAGAGACGACCGACTCTACCAACTGAGCCACAGCTGCCTGAAAGTCATTTACATCAGTGCTATCTTATCGGTCTGACAATAAAAGTACAATATATATTTTCTGGAATTTAGCATTTTGCTTAATGAGTAATTTGAACATTGTATGTTATGCAAAGCTTCATTTCTGTTACCAATATAGTGTTGTAGTACCCGAAATCGATATTGGTCTCAAGACCGATCTCGAAACCAGTTTGGAGGTCTCTGTCTCGGACTGACCAGACTCAAGATTTTAAATCAAGACCGGTCAAGACCACCCCTGACAGGCAATTTGTCCACGTCATTACTTTGATTAGAAAGAAAACACCTCTTTGTAAAAGAACAAATTACTGCAATTCACTCAGATTTAGATTTTTATCCCCCGGTTACGGCCTCAACCTTCCCGGTGTTACGGTCTAAGTGAGTGACACGCCCCCTGCACACAGGATGATGACTTCTCAGTGATGTTTATAGATAGATACTTTATTCATCCCCTTGGGGAAATTCAGGTGTTATGGTCTTGGTCTTGTCTCGGTATCGCCCTGTCTTGGTCTTGACTCAGCCTCGATCACTAAACGTCTTGGTCTTGTCTTGGTCTTGACTCAGCCTCGATCACTGAATGTCTTGGTCTTGTCTCGGGCTCGGAGCACTCTGGTCTCGGGATGTCTTGGTCTCTGTTAGTGTGGTCTTGACTACAGCAGTATCTTTACATTTTAGTGTGTGACCTTAAAGTGAGTACATTTAGTTGTTCTGAAGGTGTTTTCTTTTCTATAAAGTCATGTTTTTTTAAAGTAACCTGAAAAATGTCATGCACGCCGTAATCAAGCTCTTAAGTAGCTTAATGTATTTTCTAATGGTGGTCTCTACTCTGACGCTCTGATAGTTTATGGCAGATTCTCTCCTGACGCTGCTTTATTTCTGTCCTCCAGGTCTCCTGACAGCGGCGGCAGGAACAGACGCTCCCCAGAGACAGACTGGGTCCCATCGTCCATCGCCCATCATCGCCAAGCGGAGCATCCTCTGCCGCAGCATCAGCCGCTATCAGAGCCGCGGGGCGAGACGACGACACTCCCTGCTTCACGCATGGCGGGTGACCCGAGGAGGCTGCAGCCTGAAGAGACAGAAGAAGAAAGTGACTCCTTTTATTTTCCCGGAGGTCTGAAAGGCGGATCATGACAAGCTGCTGGATCGATCGCTTTTGTTTGGCACAAACTCTGTTTCGTTTTTACAGACCAAAGATGAACAGAGTCGACAAAGACGTTTTTTTCAAGAGGGGAAGAGACTTTCAGAAGCCCCCTCTCATAACCACCATAAAGAAACATGTAAAGAAACGAACACATTGTGATATAATACAGTAAGTGACTTAAATGAGCAACGTAAAAATGTATACGCGTTAAAGATGACACATGTATCTGTCCGAGGAGAGACAGAGCTGTTGATGTTTCTGTTGGGACGGAGAAGCCGTTCATGTGCTGAGTGTCAGTCGAGTGGAGAAGGGGAGAAATCATTTCAGACATTTTTACGATGGAACATAAAACTTTGTGCACCTTCAGAGACAAGAGGCAGTCTGGGAAACTGATCGACAACCAGGCCAGGAAAACATCTAACATGGCAACAAGATGACTTCCATAGTTAAAACAGTTATAGTTTAATAAAAGACACAGACAGTAAATCAACCTCAGACAATAAAATGTGCCATAAAACTGTTTTTTGATCCTCTTCAGGCTTATTTTGAAGATATATCATTGATGAAAATATCACTCAGTTTCGCATTATTGTGTAAAAAATGTTTGATACCAAAAAGCTGATCGCCAAAAAGCCGGTAAACTGGACCATCACCCCCAATTTCCACATACGCGAATGGTCAGCACCGCAGTTCCCTGCCACTCTAGTCAATCACTGTGTTCCCACAGCGAGGTCATGGTGGAACATCCTGATGAAATTTATCAACATACAATTAACAGATTTAAGATACCTGAAGTTTTGCAAGCAGCACATCTGTAGGAATGGGTATCCATCAGTCCGTTCGCCACTTTGCTCCTGACTGAAGTGTCTTAAAAACGACTAAATGGATGAAATTTGGTGCAGAGTTTCATGTTAACAGGAGAATTTATTTCACCAACTTTAGATATCCACAGACTTTTGCTGTTTTGCCACCAAGATAGAAATTGATGGTGTTATCAACAGATAGTGGATCAACTTCCATAACATTTGGCTCAAATATTCTTTGTTGCTTTGATAAAATATGTCAGTGGTGTGACTTCTTTTCCTTCAACGCCTTGTTGCCATAGCCACATATCTTAGTTCATTTTCCATTTCCAAAGGTTCTACCAATGGGCTCCAACCCAAAGTCTCTGGATGCTACACCTGTTAAAGCAACCAAATATGTGAGGTGTTGTTAGTATGCTATGACCTCAGTGGCTAGCTTCATCATCCACTTTTGAACATAACGATATCTACCATCTAGTTAATTAACTACTAGTGGGATTGAGATTGACTAAATGGTTCACATCAGCTGCAACCATCTCGGCTGCCATCTTTTCAAACCGCCAAAGGTTGTGACTCCCTGGCCTGATTTAGGTCGGATAGAAATCTGTGGAAATATGAGTGAAAAGGATGCATCTGCAAAAAAACCTAGATCCTCTAGCACCATCATCTGGTCAATATTTAAATTTTTCCAATACTTATGTTTTTTTTATAGCATTCCTAGAAGTGTTGGCTGTACTTTGCATTTAATGCATATTGGTAAATATTAGCATTCTAAAATGCAAGTTGGTGAACAAGGTAAACGGTATGCCTTGCATCAATATGTTAGCATTGTGAGCATGTTAGCATGCTGATTTGGCTCATATTATGCCCGTGCCTACATTCAGTCGTAGACAGCCGTGAGCGTGACTGTAGATTCTGGGTGGGGAATTCATGAAGAATTGATTGCACCAGGTTGCTGATCCTGCACCCCGATTGCGCAAATTCACTCACAACATGCTGATGAGATGTTCCAGGTGAATGAATCTGCCCTTGTTACACAAGTCAACTCAATTATCCATGAGGCACGACGATCCCTTAGCCGGTCTACAATCATAGCGGCCTGACCGCAAGACAGCATGGTTGTTCCCCCCTCCGTTTAAATGTGCTATACATACCAACTCTCTAGATATGTGTGTTGTTTTTTTAAATTGGACTTAACTTCAATTAAATTTCTGCATTTTCAACAACTTTAAGAGTGAGCACAAGAGCCTTTAGATGCAGTTTGCTCGTCAGGGTGTTTTCTTTTTGTCATTTGTTGGGGTTTTGCCGCTGCAGAAGAAGCTTGTAATCTTTTAGTGAATTTGCACCTTTTTCATGTTGGTGATGCAGTTATTTCTGTCAACTCTGATGAGCTGATGTAAAAACTCACGCTGTTGTTCATGCAACCTCAAAGGTCACAGTTGACAGTTCAGCTCACACTACGGCCAACTTCAAATCCTCTCCAAGATGTTCGATATCAGTGCACAAAGTTTTTCTTCTTTTTATCATACAATCTGAAAAATTCTAGATGATTTCTGTCTCTTCTCCTTCAGACGACGTTACGCATTAAATCTGATTTTACATTTCCCAGTGCCATTTGAACTTCATGCACTCAGAACGGAAGGTTTGAATGAAAGAAAATAAAAGCAAACCAATTCACACTAGAAGCCAAGTCGTCGGGTCAGTTTGGGGTCAAAGAAGCATTAAATGTATTTTCAAAAATCATAAAGTTCTATATTTAAATATTTTATATGTTGTATCTTTGTAGAAAATCTTATTTAACATCCCGTCGCTCACCATGAACTGGATCCACAGCCGGCTCCACCAGTTTGCATTCTGTTTCTCAGCAGGCACAGAGGAGTTTTTAAAGCTTCTCTCTGTTATAAAGCATTGTAGCTACTGGCTTTATTAAATGTTGATAACAATTGTTGAATTGATAATCCAATTCAGAGACCTGAAATCAAGAGCTTTGATTGGTGTCTGGTTGGAGGAAAGCCTTCAGAGGGATCTGTTAGTATTAATGAATAAATCATGTCTTTGGTTACAACTTGTAAATCCTTTTGAAGAGAAAGTGGCGATGAGTTTTCCTCCAGTACAGGTTAGGTACACCAAATCCCAGAATGCAGTTTGTCTGTAGGTCATTGCCTTATTCATCTCTGTCTCCAAGAACCTGAGGAGAAAAAGTCACGTCTCTGTTTTGATGCTCTGTCAGTATGAACATTATTTTTCATTAAACAGAAAACACAAGATCTTCTGTCTCTATCTCAAAGATTTTCTTCTGATTCAAGTTTTGAACGTGAACGGTGGACTACAAGAGAAGACAAAAACACAAACAGCTGTTTACTCAGAATCACGACACATGGACAATCAGACAACTCACCTTTGTAATAGGAGGAAATGTTTAATGCAGCAGCACAACATAGTTTGTATTTGACGTCGGGCTCTGACCTCTTCACTCCTTGCAGAATTAGTTTCCATGAAGATTCGAGGAGTGATAAGATATCTTAAACACTCCAGTCGGAGCCTGCAGGCGGATGCTGGGGTGTAGGTGGGGCTGAAAGTTTTAATGTGGCAATGGTATGAGACAGCAATGTTAATGACGGAGAGCAGAGGGTATAAGACCTTGCAGTAGACCGCCAATTTGGGAGGATAATGATTGTGAGAATGATGCATGTCAAATTTGAATTCAATCAGGAGAGACAATTGAATAAAGAAAATGATTCAAGCTTGAACTCGATGGGGTGGTTGATGTGTTTGGACAAAGTCGATTCTGAGTGTCAACATGGAGTCCAGACCCTGGTGGGGGTGGTGAAGCTTGCCAACTTGTTGAGACCGGATGGGTGAAGACTAGATGGATGAAGATTCTGCAAAGACGGGCGTTGAAGTGGCGCACGAAAACATCGTCATGAAGGAACTACAGGCAGAGAAAGAATCATATTTAAAAGGGGAGCAGAGGGATGAAAGGCTGACACTGAAGGAGGAACGCCATGTAATTGGTTGGATGAGACCCACTGACGAGACAGCTGATTACCCAATGACAGCCCCAGAAAATGACAGCTCGCAAGACTGAAGAGCGGACATGTGAGTGAGCGTGCGTGAGAGGGATGAATGAGAGATAGACCCAAAGGTGAAGGCAAATGTAAAGTCCTCCTGACTGAACTGACGCTAGAGCTTCATCTCAGTGCAGCTGGAGATGTGTTTTATTTAACATGTTCATGAAGAACGGAGTCACAGTTTCATAATGCCGTACAGCTTTAAAAAAGAAACATCTATTATCTGTTCAGACTTTATTCTGCATAAACTTTACACCTTCACACCTTGAAGTAAAATGGAGAAGTTCCATTTGAAGGCAGCATTAAAGAAGGTATTTTCTTGGGTCTTTGTTGCAATAACTGTATACCATTAAAACCTCTGAAAGACTCCTGATATCTTCAGGAGAAGCTTCATGTGTGAACGCAAACAGCCAAGTTTTTAACTCAGACATTTCTCCTGCCAGCCCACTAGTATTTTTTCCGCAGCAAGTCCGAGTGAGCTGATGTGAGAACGCCGCAGGATATTCTCCGGAGAATTCAGCTCGAGCCAATAGGAGGGGGAGTGACGTTTGTATACTGTGACTGCTGCATGGTGCATAAAGTGTCTGCACGCGACCTCTACGATCTCCGTGCACGTAATTAAACGGCTGCATTATGTTTTCTGTTCGTCAGTATGTTGTTCTGCTCTTTTGTTGATGATGTCATACGGTGAACTACACATAGCATTGATATAAAGACACATATTCTCATTATAGCGTTGTATAGCGGACATCCGCATTGTTTTTTTACGTCACGTCTTACCTCAGGAGCCCCCCCCCCCCCCTCCAGTCTGACAGGGAGAGTCTCCAGCTGTGAGGACCATATGTGCACAACCAGGTCAGGAGACTCTCCGGAGCAGTCCTCCCGAAATTATCTAGATATTTTCAGGAGTGCATATTTGAAAACAGCTTTAGATATATCTTTCTTTTCACATATATTAGATCCTAAACAACATTGTAAGAGGACAATGGTGGATTTGGACTTCCAGTGATTCAATGCAAGTGTCCATTGAGACGAGAATAGTTGAGGGAATACAGTAAGGCTTTTGTAGGCAGCGAGTTGAAAAAAGGAGCTGAAGAGTCGGTACAAGTTTGAGCAGTGAAAGGAGTTGAAAAAAGAGTCAGATCAAAAGAGCTGGATTTGTTCTTTACTGTAAGTAACTGCTGAGTAAAGTCGAGGTGTAAGTTTAGACCTAAAAAAAAACGCATGAAGTGAAAGTGCTGAATCTAAATGATGAAAGTCGAAGGCCGTTCTTCTGTGGTGATGGTGGGGAAACTCAGCAGAAAAGACAGACGGAGTCGGATGTGTCAGATCAAATGTAAGTCCTTTAAGTGTGAGCTGAGGCGGACTGAAAGTAGTTTAAGAACCACATCAAGTATGAGTGCTGTGAGGAGTTTGAAATATTAACTCAGTTAGTAAGCACTAAAAAAGAGGCGAAGAAGGAATGCTGACAGAGGCGGAGATTAAATGCTTTTATTTGGGAGAGGAGATATGTTCCCCCTTGGATTAAACGTTCAAATAGTGTTTGGAACAAGTTCTTTTTTAAACGAAGAAGAGACACGTGTTTGTTTTCAGGGTGAAAAAGGCTCTGAAAGCAACGTGCTCACAAGCAGATCATTAAGATTTGACCTTGAGATAATGGAACAAGAAGCGCTCTGGTAGATAATAAGATGATTAACACCAAGACTTTCTGATAACTAAGCCTCTATAACATGGATAGGTACTAAAATGAGCAGTGTAAAGGCGTTTGAATAAGAAGGAGATTTATAACCAAAGCTGGTTCTACAGGACTTCGGACTGACGGGTGTTACAGACTCATTCGTCTCCCTGTCAAACACAAGCCTTCACATATTTTCCTCCTGAATTCACAGAGTGAGCGTGTCAGTTTTCAGGCGTCGGATGCACTAAAAATATGCAGCAGAATTTAGGCTGGGCTCTCTGCGGCTCCACTGCTCTTACATTATCCTCTTTTATTTATTAACTGGAGATTCTGGCCTACTTCTCCCACTCTGCACCATTAGCCCACTTTCATACACAGAACAGGAAATCAGCCGCTCCTCCTCTACATTACTTCATTTATTTAAAAAACGGATCATTTAGAGCAGCGGCTGAACGATACTGTCAACGTTTTATCCAATTATTTTCTCACCTACTTTATATAAATCATACAAATCTAAATGTCTGGACTTATTCAACCACATTCCTCCATGAAGCTCACGGGGGCTGCAGATCACTTTCTGCACACCTTCAGAGAGTTCACTCAGTTTTTCTGACTCCAGTTTGGACGCAACCCGTAATTTACGGCACTTTGGATGTGACGTTATAAAAGAAGGGTTGAAAGGTGCAATTATAACATCAGGTGAGTTTGGGGGCTTGAAGGTGTTGAACATGATGAACTGCAGTGAATAACAGGCTGTGAACTCCGTAACTCAGGAAACAAATAATGAGAAAAAAACACTCCTGAACTCGGCTTTGATTGATATATTTCCCCTTTAGGCCGTAGATAAACTTAAACTAAGGCTGTCGATTTTAATATATATTTTTAGTGCGATTGAATTCCTCAAGTTAATTGCGATAAATCACCATTTTTATTGCATGTTTGAAATTTCATTATTTTGCATTTCGAATAAATTGTTGTGCTTAAAGAGGATGTTCTTGATTCCTGCTGTATTTATGTGTAAAATGTTGCACATTCAGCCTTCAGCCTTCTTACAAACAGCTTCACCACGCCCGCCCGTCAGTCAGATCAGCCTTATCATGAATAAAGAATTGAACCCCCCGTGCAGTGTGTGCTGATCAAAGAAAGGGCTAGTCTGACCAAATTCATTTTTTGGACCATTTTTAATTGGGTCCTTGGGTTCTTTCAAAATTGGACGTTACAGTCTGTTATTTCATGTCAAATATTATTCTTTAATATCAGAACTTTGAATGATATACCTCTGAACTAAAGCAGGAACACTAGTGTGTGTTATCTCTCTCTCTCTCTCTCCTCATGGCTGCAGGGAGTCGAGCTGATGTCAGCCAGTCGTCAGGCTCCATTTAACATCACTAACAGCCTGAATACATTAACACCTTTTATTACACCTCTGCTGCTCAGACTCAGTCAGTGTGTGTGTGTGTGTGTGTGTGTGTGTGTGTGTGTGTGTGTGTGTGTGTGTGTGTGTGTGTGTGTGTTGAAGTGAGAAAGACTCAGCAGATTAATTGGTAATAAAAAATAACAGTGAGTTGCACTTGTCTGATAATCTGACCGCCTGTGACCCATCAGCCTTTTTTTTCAGCAATGTCATCACGTTCTTCCTTTTTTTTTAAAGCCGCATCACGAGCATCAACTTGACATGCAAACTGTGAGGTCTTTGGTGTGCTCCTTTAAGAAAGGCTACAGGTCTGTTTCTTTCTGATTTCCACCCTTTAAACAAAAGAGGCATTTAAACAGCAAACAGGTTACCAACTCGCCCGTCACGATCCAATCGAACTCCTTTGGACACATTTACACACTTGATGGATCTACTGTAATTTGAACATAATTTAAGGAGCAACTTGGGGTTCCTTTTCTCTTCCAAGGACACGTCCTCACTCAGACTTCAGGAGCCGAGGATCAAAGCTGTCATGATCAGCTGTACACACATCACAGGAGAACTACAAGATCACGCGGGAATAAAGAGAAAAACATGTAAACAACTTTCGGTGGCACTCGAAAATAGACTCGCATCGTATTTGAAACGAAGCAGAGCGTAGTGGCGCTGCTGGCACGCGGTGCTCGCTGTGTAAACTTGAACATTGATAAGAGTGGCGAACTACGGCATAGTGCACGGTGTTTCTTTTTCTTTTGGTTCATTTGATTTACTGTTTACCTTCATGGTGTGAAGAAAACTAGAAAAGAAGATGTTTCTAAAATGAGGCTTACCCTATTTTTGTTTTCTTTATATGAAGATCCAGACTGGTTCTGATGTTAAATGACTTGGACTCATCCTATGATGTAAAGACAGTTATTCATGTGTTCATCTCCTCCCGGCTTGACAGTAATTCTTTATATACTGGGATAAGCTAGTCATCCCTGTCCCGTCTACAGCTGGTCCAAAATGCTGCAGCCAGGCTGCTGACTGGGTCCAGGAAGAGGGAGCCTATCAGTCCTAGCGTCCCTTCATTGGCTCTCAATTAATTTGCTCCAGAATTAATTTGAAGGTCGCACTGTTTGTCTTTAAAGCCCTGAATGGCTTGGCCCCCGTGTACATTCACAACCTCTTTAGCCCGTACACTTTAGGCCCCTTAGATCGTCCACCATGGGCCTCCTTTCTGTTCCCCGTTCACAGCTCAAGCTCAAAGGAGATCGTGCTTTTGCAGTCAAAGCCCCTTAACTGTGAAACAGCCTCCCCCCTGCCATCAGGTCCACCCCCTCTGTTGAGACAGCTCCCCCACCCAGAGCCTATCCCTCTGGTTTCCTCACCTCGTACCTACATCAGCTGACACCAGTCCATTGTCCTTCTTCCATTCACCTCCCGACCCTTACCTTCATCTCTAGACCCTTAACTTTCTCCCTCCATCCCTCCTTCCTTTCACCCTTACCTCCATCTCTTCATCCCTCCATCCTAACCTTCATCCCCTTCACCTATCCACCTCACTCATCATTTAGATCCTCGTCGTGCATATTACAATAAACTATTCTAAATCAATATCTTTCTTGGTGTGGTCTTTGTTTGTGAATAAGTATAAAGTGTACATTTCCGTTCCAGTACCCCCTCTTCCCTCCAAGTTTCCCTGATCCCCTTAAACCCCCCCATGGCTACCCCCCACAGGGTCAGGAAGAACATTGCTCTGAGGAACATCTTTACAGTTTTTCTGACAAGCCACAAAACGAAGCCTGACATATTTCAGTTTAGCCCAAAGTGATTAACTGACATTTCTGTTTACAAACCTAGCATGGCTAAAAATTCTTGAAAGTGTTTATTTTATGTAAACTCAAGTCAGAACTGTGCGGTTGTATTTTTTCTGTCAGCCCGCCGTTCTTTGATCATCCAGTGCATCAGGCTTCGGAAGAGGAGTCTTCGTTTTGATTTTCTCCGACTGATCTGCGAGCCTCTGAGCCTTTCTTAACAACACTCTTCCAGATTCCCACACTGGTCTTTAATGGTGAGAAACTCTGCTGGAATATCAAATGTGTGGGCACACACACGCATACACACACACACACACACACACACACGCACGCGCATACACACACGCACACAAACACACACACACTCAGAACACAGGTCACATTTTAATGGCATCATGTCAGTGAGGCTGGCAGCGCTTAATAGAGCTCTGCTGAGCTTTGCCAAGTCTGGTTTTAACATTCACAGACGGGTTCAAGCACACACACACACACACATGCACGCACGCACGCACGCACGCACGCACGCACGCACGCACACACACACACACACACACACACACACACACACACACACACACACACACCACATCAGGACTGTGAAACTGCCAAACATTCTGGTGAGAAAAAGACGACCCAACAGAAATCTTCTCCTTAGGTAAAAAAAAAGCAATCTTTACCTTTTACAGGAAATCCCCAACAAAACAAGGATCCTTGTTTCATACAACTTGTGTTTTTTATAGCAGTATTTCCAAGTTCAGCCGCGTACCCACCAAGTTAACGGTTGCTAAGAGACCACATAAAGATGCAGAATGAGTTAATAAGTTCAGAGACGGGAGTCTACATACTACACGAAAATCTTCCACGTAGCTTTTGTAAACTTAAACTGTCTAACAACAAACTGACAGTGTTAGCTAGCAATGACGTTATTGTGACACAGGGATCACTCTGGAGTTCATTAATTCTGACTAATGATGAAGCTGTGGCTTTCATTGACCTGTACGATGTTCTTAATCTGCTGTTTGAGCTACAAAAGAGGAAAAATCGTTCAAAACCCCCCAAACACCAACTCAGTTCGGCTACAACATTTGACTTACACTCTCAGAATGTGAACTAAATAGTCTCCTGGATGAAACAGCAGATACAGTCTTGTTCTCATCTTATCGGCCTGCGCTCACAGCTGCATCTGCAGGTCACTTTCAGTCTGCAGGGCGAGATCTCCGCTCATCGCTGCTGATAACAAACGGCCATCGTGTCGGCCTCAGAGCGCATAACCATGCATCTGTTCAGGGCCGAGTCAGATGCAGCAGGAGGTATGAAAAATGCAGCAGTTTCCCCTAAAACGCTCATCCTATATGTTACATTAGCATGATGACACACACACACACATAAACCTATACTTTATCAAACACATGCAGGCTTCTCAGCACGGTAATGCCATTTTCCATCAACCTGAAAAATGTGACACACTATATACAGCAAGCGGTACATATATACTGCACGTGTGTGTGTGTGTGTGTGCGTGTGTGTGTGTGTGTGTGTGTGTGTGTGCGTGTGCGTGCGTGTGTGTGTGTGTGTGTGTGTGTGTGAGAGGGTTTCAGTGTAAATAATTGAAGCTCATATCGGAGGCTTCATGTTGCAGGATGTGATGCACGTAAATGTTCATATTTTTCATTTTATACACACACACACGGACACACACAGTTACACGGTAGCTCTGCACGGTGTGTTGGACACCACTTGAGTGTGTTTTCATGTTAAAACTGTTCTTTTTTTCCGGTCATTACACGCTCTATGACTGTTATTAAATTGAACTCATTTTAAGTTGAAACGAATATTTATCTATTTATGTTTTAATCTGGAAACAGCTGCATATTTTGTTGCAATATCCTGTTGCTTTCTGCCCAACGTGACTTGACTTTGGTTCAGATGATGAAAACATCATGTTTAGAGACATTTAAAAAAGGAGAAAATTACTTTACAGGATTTGAGATTTAGTCTCTTGCACATGAATAAAGCAGATGTGTAATTCGTCCAGCCTTTAGACTCCACGTCTCTTTTTAAAGGACACAGAGAGGACGCAGCAGCTCGTCTGTGTTGGCACTGGAACTGGAAATAAATCACGATGTGCACAATCATACCGCTGTTTTATCTTTATGGCTTCTCTCCATATTGTACAGTACAGTCAGTACTTTTGTCCCTGTCAGGATCCTGTAGTAGTAGAAGTCATTATGTGAACTGTACATGCAGTGAGGTATTTACTGCGTCCAGGCCGAGCACAAACACTTGTGCCGCTCTAGGCGAAAATCAATTATGTGACAAAATGCGAAGCACAAAGCGCCAAATCTCACGTGCAATGCAAGTCTGCTTTTTATTTATTCTTTTATTTAACCTTTATCTAACCAGGTTGGTCCCATTGAGATTAAGAACCTCTTTTTCAAGGGAGACCTGACCGAGACAGGCAGCATCAAAAAACACAAAGTTACAGACGGAGACACAAAGAGAGACAACGTACAATTTACAAAACACGTCCAGTGCTTTTCTGCATGATAAAAACACATAGATAGTGAGGAAGCAGACCAAGAATGGACTTATACTTTATAAAGGCGTGCTTAAATTGTCAGCATTACTATTAAGATCCAACTTTTTTTTTTTAAAAGACTCTGCCCTCATATGCAGCCTTTAAGGACGTAGTAACGGACCACTGTGCATCAATTAGTGTCAACTGTTTTTAGCTGCAGGATATGTAACTTTGTTTTTGGCAGATTTTCTTTTCTTTGTGTCCCCGCTTTTATGCTGTGAGCTTGACGTCACTGTCTTTCAAGTTAAATAAAAGGTTTTGAATTGATATACAGGAGTCGACATGGACGCATTTTGAAGCTCTAAATACAAAGAATGGCGGTAAAAACAAAAGCTAGGACTAGACTACAGCTGGGTCAGGACATTCAGGAGAAATGAGTCAGTCATTGGACAGACAATGATAACATCTCCAATCAGACGTCTCAGACTGTAGTCTCCCATTTTTCTTTATTTAACTGAGACATGAAGGACACAGCTTTAAGGACAGTTTTATAAAAGCAGCCGTCCATCATGTCACTGTCATAAATGTTTGTCCTGCTGGTAAGATGTGCTTCACAGAGTCATCGTCATGATAAGAAGAGTCACAGGTTTAAAGAGTGGGTGAATTGTAAGTGTGAGTGTATGAATAGTGGAAAGTGTAAATGCAAATGTCCTCTTCCTCCAAGTCCCTCTGTTGTCCGGTGATCCACGGGGGAAGGTGACATTCAGAAGTCTTCAACCAGTTGTGAATCAATCAGTTTTGGTTTCTGGCTCTATGGAGCAGCCCGTCGCTTCACAATAAAAGACCCATGCTTCCTGCCTCCTGTAATCCTGTTACTACACCTCCACTGCACCGCCGCCTCCTAACGCGGAGGAAGGGTTTACTTTCCGACATGGACACGGTCATGGAGGACACCGAGCCCTCCAGAGAAACCTGGGTTTGTGTTATCGGAAAGAAAGTGCTGCTGGCGGAGGAGCTTTAACGTGACGCTTCATCTTTGTGAGACGGGCTGAATAATCTGCTCAATCTCCAAAAGCTCATCGTAGTTCAGAATATTCACTCAACGCACAGAGGACACACTTCTGAAGAGATCTGCCAACACACACACACACACACACACACTAAAAGAACAATAAAGAAATCAAATAAAGTCTCAGTCAAAGTACCGTTAATAAAATGTAAGAGCTCTTAAAGGGAACAGTTAGACAAATCTAAGACTGCTTAAACGCGCAGTATGTAAAATCTGCCGCTCAATCAAAACAAGGACAGAAGACAACATTGTACATTTTGGTTGGTGCTTTTTTTGGGGGGGGAGGCGATTTTGAATATTTAAAAAATAACAGAGAATCTAAAGAGACCAAGTACTTTGACTTTTGTGTTGTATCTTTCATCACTAGACGTAAACTGATTTACACAAGTCTCATTGGCGAGGACTCATGGGAGTGAAGCAGGGACTGCTACTCCTCCACCCCCCACCCGCGATGTCAAAGGCCGCTCCCTTATGCAGCGGCCTTTGACATAAGATCCGGTGTTTCCACGGCAACGATAAACATGTCGTGTCTGTCATCGTGAACACCCCGTTAATTCATTTAAAATACTTTAGTGTGATAATTCTACATATTACTCATTTGAGGCACCCTCTCTGTCTACAAGACTTCATAATAAAGATAACAAGTGAAATAAGAGAGGCTAATGTCGATGCTTATTCTCTCTTGTTCTGTGTCAGTGCTGCAGATGAATTCATCAAGCAGAATGTTCCTGATCCACTTTGTGAACCTGATACTGGACCTTTAAAACTGGACAGACAGCTGCTTGGTAAACAGGGTCAGTGATCCGTTCTGCGTCCAATCACTGCTGACTCGTCAACAATCTCTGAATGTCTGTCCTCTAAAGATCGATATCTGTCAGCTCTGCATCTTTTACATCTCAGTTGTGGTTAAATGTCAGAGGCAGCCGTGTGGACAATCAGATTGACAAGCCTTGGAATGTCATATGCAGGTCAACGCTGGTTATTTTTCTCTTTGCTAAATCAACTTTTACCTGGAGAACATGTTTTCACACTGTTCATGTGGTTCTGTTTCCAGGCACGTGTTTTGGCCTTGAAGCAGGGATCAGGGTGATCGTCCCGACCTCTTGCACATTTAAAAAAAATCTTCAAGCCTGTGCCAGGCTTTATGTTCGTCACTATACTCTGGAGAGGAAACAAGATTTAAAGACTTACATGTAGATGATTATTTTAGGTTTTCCCTGTGTGTCTCTCTGATAGCAGTTTATGTACGACTAGCGTCACCTCAGCTTGTTAAACAGCTGAAATCTGCTGATTAAAGGTGACAGTAAAATTCGACAGATGCTGCATCCCCCCTGAGATCCTGAATCAGGAACGATCCCAAAAACAGCAAAGATGAAACCAGACTGATGAACCTGCTGCTTAAAAGTTAATGTGACCCAAGGGACTGCATGGGAGTTTGTGCAGAAATGTCAAATTGAAGTAGATTCTCATCTCATCTTTTAAAGGTCCCATATTCTGCTTTTTCTGGTTGTATATGCTCTTTAGTGTGTTCTCCAGGTGTCTTGTGCATGTTTAGGCACATCTATGTGCAAAAATTCAAAGTCCGCGGAAACGCAGCTTCTCCTACCTCCTCCTGTTAGCAGTAGCTGCATGTAACGCTCGGTTCTAGCCCCACTCCTTGAAAATTGGCAGTGTGATATCACACTGCGATGATGTCACTGATCCAAGCCCATTGGCTCGTTGTGGCAAGCACAAGCTCATGCTGCACATTAGCTACATTCCCAATATGGTAAAAGGGGCGTAACATTTTCGAGAATTGTCCGAACGACTGACCAATCACAACAGAGCAGATCGGCCAACCAATCAGGTCAGACTTGGCACACGTGGGGACCCTGCTCGGGGGGATTCAGAGCGTTACAAACACAGACAGATGAGACGAGCTGCATCGATCGTCAGTACATGAAAACAGACACTTTTTCCGAACATTAGCGATTGTGAACATACTTTAGTAGGCACATAAATTAGATATATGAACCCCAAAAAGGGCATAATATGGGATCTTTAAGGCTCGCAGTGGAGCCAATGTGCTCATCATCCAAAATACTGAGCAGTTTGTGAAGCAAGCTGACTGGTTGATCGAACATGATCTTCAAGAGTTGGAGCAGATACAGGAGCCTTAAGTTGTCTTTAAAGCACTTTGTCCATCCCAGTCTCAAAGCAATCCCTGAAATTCACCACAATCATCTTCCTCCAACGTCATGATCGAGTTGGGAAGCTAAATTGCTGTAATATTGCAATGTAATGTTGTGATACTGCTGTGTTGCAGGTTCTAACTCACCTTACAGAATGATCAACAACTGCAAAGATCAGTCTAATCCAGAGGGACATTAGGCTGTGTTCTACATGAAAACATATTTGATGACCCATGAGCTACCAAAAGACCATCAGCAGCTTCCTGGCTAACAGGAGTTAGCTAGCTTAATGCAACAATGTTATACAAAGTGATTGGACGTTTTAAAACGGATGAAACTTTTCTATCTCGCGTGTAGTCTGAGTGCTTGTTTGTACAATATGTATTGCTTTTGTCAATTGTGTGTAGTTAAAGAAACTTTGGGCCTTCAATAAGAGAAAGGTACAACGTTCTTACCTGATTTATTTGTTGTTCGATGAAACAATTTGTTAGCTAGTGGGATCTCAGGGATAACCAGCAATGAGCTAAGAAGTGCTTTTCTCATGTCCCTTATTGTGTTTTTATCGTGCATTTCAAGAAAAGAGTGATATACCGTGAAATCTGGTGTATACGATTTTACGGTATATCGCTTTAAATACTCATTTTTTCATCTAAAAAGTTGGCTGCATCCTTTATACCGGTGCGACATTACAACCTGCGGGAGCATCGACTCTAGGGAGGAGGGGGAGACGGCTCTCTCCAATGATTTGAATCAGGACTGCAGTACCACTTTTAAACTCTTTGTGTCAGGGTTACATATTGCTCTTTTACATTTTTCATTCTGTTTTTGTGTAAAAAGCTCAACATTTTGTGACAAATAACAGATGACATTTTGTTTTTTAATTAAAACAACTTGCCCTTTCCAATGTCTGTGTTTGTAATTGAGCTCAAAAGTGAGCTGCAGCGACAGTCTGAAATGCTGTCGAGGAAGAGAGGCTCATAAGGAAACCTCAATATGCAAAGGGTGGATGTTAACAAGTCACAAGCCCACCTTAAAGAGACAGGACGGGTGAGGTCAGGAGGACTCCGAGACATGGAGGAGTCCTGAAGGACGAGGAAGAGGAAGTTCATGTTAACCGCTAAAAAAGAGGCGAGATCCCAGGGGGAGGAGCGGAGGGAGGACAGGTACGAGAGGTAAGACAGGTACGACAGGTCGCTCCCTCTGAGACGTGTCTGGGGAGCAGAGAGACGATGCTGCCTGCGGATGATTAATGCCGGGGTCGGAGCGGTTTGTTAAAGGTTACATGAGGACTGAGGCGGGTGAGGACTGAGGCGGCGGTCCCAGCTCGTCGCCGTGACACCTGCGGACAGGGACGCAGTGGTGACTCGTTTTAGAGACTCCCAGCAGGCCGCTGATGAAGCTTCACTCGTCTCCCCTGAGCCTCCGCGGCCTCAGTTTTCTCTACACGTGCTAAATTAGATCCCAAAGACATTTATCATCTGCAGAAAATGTGCAGAAATTCAAAATGTTACATTTTCTTAATTAAGCCTTCTTCTTTGACACTTTGCAGATTTTTAAAAAAGCGAATTCTGTCCTGCAAAGAGTTTGAAGACGAGTGCACTGCCCTTTGGCAATAAACATCGCTGAAATATAAAACTCCACATGACTCTGAATGATTATTTTCTCTCAGATCTAACTCTGTGTAGTCCGAGAGCTGAACATCCTGTGATTTATTTTACTGCTGCTGAAGTTTTCCCCCAGAGTTGATCATAGAATTTATCCCCTGAAGGACTCTGAAAACCAGAAGCTAAGGAACATTGAAAGTTTGGAAAAAGAAAGCAAGTAGCAAAAGAAATTACCAAAAGCAGGTAGCACAGACCTCTTTTGTGCTGCTAAATTAGGCTTGGTTATCACTGTTGCCTCACGGCGAGGAGGTTCAGGGTTCGAATCCCCGTCGGACAGGAGCCTCTTTGTGTGCAGTCTGCATGTTCTCCCCATGCATGCGTGGGTTCTCTCCGTGTACTCCGGCTTCCTCCCACAGTCCAAAGACATGCTCATTAGGTTAACTGATGACTCTAAGTTGCTCGTAGGTGTGAATGTGAGTGTGGCTGGTTGTCTGTCTCTATATGTCAGCCCTGTGATTGACTGGAGAACAGTCCAGGGTGTAACCCCGCCTCTCGACCAATGACAGCTGGGATCGACACCAAACGGGAAAAGCTGTAAAGATAATGGATGGATGGATAGGCTTGTTGCATACTGCTTGTGTGTTGTCCCTAGTCCTGTTCCAGTTGTTGACATTGTTTCCGAGCTTTCCGCCGTCTTAGCTGTCATGAAACGTCACGCAAACTTCACAACAGCTCGGGTAACATGAAAATTTCCCAATTTTCTCACTCGTAGTTATCAAATAGCAACCTCCGGTGTTGAAAATTGAAGCCGATGCGGAAGTGCTACATCCTGCAGTTCGCTTAGAGTCTGCTGGAGGCTGGCTGCAGAAGCACCAGAAGTCACATGCACACCCGAAACA
Source organism: Tautogolabrus adspersus (assembly GCA_020745685.1). Classification (NCBI taxonomy): domain Eukaryota; kingdom Metazoa; phylum Chordata; class Actinopteri; order Labriformes; family Labridae; genus Tautogolabrus; species Tautogolabrus adspersus. The sequence goes on along the minus strand of CM036539.1, from coordinate 30,718,334 downwards.
CGAATAGGTCTGATTAGCTCATCTCTCAATCGGCACACACTGTACGATGGGTGAATATTTTGATAACTCATCTGTTTTGATTTAATGAAGGATACATGTTATCCATAGTTAGGCACGTAGCTGTTTGTCAAGAGGCTTAAAACATGAAGGCAGCATATGTCTTTACTCTTAATACTTTCCAGACACCCAGCGGAGACTCAAGGAAGTGAACTTTAACCTCTGGCTTCTGCTCCACACTCTCTGTCCACATTTCACTCAAATCTAAAGTCCTCTTTTCTCTCCTAAAGAGGTGAAGACTGATTTTAAATCTCTTAGCTTCTTCCTCTGAATTATCTGTAAACTTTAAAAAACGCCGCCTGCAGGCAGTCTTATTAAATCAATTCCAAAGGGAGGTGGATCCAAGAACCAGTCCATTTCAGATTACTCTTCCTCTGCTTCCACTTAGCCCAGATATGTATGTAGTGTTCTTAATGTATGATAAATTAATGTACTGTTTATTTTCATCGGACGACAGCTCATCATGCAGCATTTCTCCACAACAATCATGTCGAGCTTTTGGTCAAAAGATCTCTGCTACCCTCGCTCTGAGCTCCTCCAGGTGCCTCCTGTCTCCTGAAGAACCTTCATCATGGCCGTTGTTTTATTCTCAATAACATGGAGATGAAAAATATCAAAGACAGAGACTGCAAGAAGGAAGAGGAGTAAAAAGAAAGGAGGAGAGGAAAAGGAACAGGCACAGCTCCTGTAAAAAAAAAAAACATTTAGATCAGTGATGTCTCGCTCCTGTAACAGCTGATTTCTCTCTCCCTCTCCTCATGTTCATCCGTCTCTTCCTGGATTTCATCGTGGTGAAACTTTGCAGCCGAACACGAAACATAAATGATTCAGTCGTCGTCTTACAGGAGGTCAGCGAGGAGCCGCTGTCGTCCACGAGAGGCGAGCGGTGAACTTTAAAAGGGAAAGTATGTTTCTTTCATCCGAGCATATGTTAATGTGAACTGATGCCACATCACATATGGAGATAATTCACATCAATAAATAAAGTGCGGTGGAGGGTCCGGGAGCCGCTGTTCATCCAATCTGAGTCAGGAAGTGATGAGGTCAGAGCAAACTGCAGCGTGGAGGTTTATTTTTAATTTAACAGCTGCTCTATGAGCTATTTACACTCTTTTCACTTTTCTCCACACTCATCTCTGCTCTGGATTTCTTCTAAACTAAACAGTTACTGTTTGTTCTGAAGTATCTGCAGAGTCTGAACTGTGGCGAGTGTTTTAAAGATGACAACAAATGATGCACAGAACATACAAAAACAAAGAAAAGGTGAAATGGATAAAGAATCACATTCACAGTTCTAAGAAGGCAGAACAAACATTGACTGAAATAGAAAGTCGGTGGGAAAGCAGGGTACAGACAAAGGCCGACTGTGGCGTCGCCTCACGTCTTGGTCAAAAAGTTGCACTTGAACACACCACAAAGACTACAGCCGACGGCCAACCATCACGTACGTTCTGTGAATGTGTGAGAGGAAATAACTCCCCATGCCAGCAGGCGGCGGTAGTCCGTTGTTATGATACGAGAAGAACATTTTCACACCGCTGTCGGTCACCACTCGTATTATAGGTACTTCTAATCGAGAACAATGTCTGATTAAAAGTTAAAAATGACACTGGCGTTGTCAGCCTTTGGTCTTTTAGTGGAAAAAGAAAAGAAGAAGCGGAGGCAATGAATAAGGAGAAACCGCACGAATGGGTGAAAGCATGGATACTATCGAACCAATCAGAGTGATTCCTCTTACGAACCGTGCCAACGCCGTTTCAACATATTGAATCGTCCGAAAAAAGGCTGATGGGTAGCAGCAGACCGGACACACCGCAAAAACTAGGGAGACAAAAACTCACCCCCGACAATCTCTTTTGTGTGTCAGGGCCTTCAGGTGTAGGAAAGTTAAGCCGATCTAAACACATGGTGCAGTTTTGTGGAACAAACTACCTGCTGACCTGAGGTCTGTAGAAACGTTCAGTTCTTTTAAGAGCGGTCTTAAAACATTGCTTTTCTCTCGTGCCTTTGGCTGCTAGATTATATGTATGTATGTGTGTGTGTGGGTATGTGTATGGTTGGTGTATGGTCCCTGTGTGCACTCTAGTAGGAACAGGTGTGTGTGTGTGTTGTATGGGATGGTGCAGACTCCTTTTATAAAGTGTTTTGTATTTGTGTTTGTTCATTTTTTGTTTGAGTTTGTTTTGTGTTTCTCTTTTTCTTCTGTAAAGCACATTAAGTTTACGTTTGCATGAAATGTGCTACACAAATAAAATTGAATGAAATATTGAACATGTTAAATATTTACAACCTGATCTCCTGACGTGTGGGTGGGAAACCCTGCGGACAGTCAAGCACGAACTCTGTGAATTGTCACATGCAATATAGAGTATAGTTTGGAGTGATGTGTGTTTAGGACGTGAAGCACACTAAACCAATAAGTGATTACATTTTACCAAACATCTTCCACCAACCTTCGTCATTACAAAGAGACCTTTAAAAACACTTTTTATTGACACTAAGCACATTGAATCATTTCATGTCTTTCTACATATCTCTGCTGTTAGGATTATTTTGACTTATCAGACGAGTATTTTGGGATGTTTCAAACCTTGCTGCTGTGTTATTGATTTTGCACAAAGTGTTTCTGGTTCAGACTTTGCTTTTAACTGTCAGTACATGTTTGTGAAGCGGCTCTGCATTGAGTGCTGTTTAACCTGCAGTGAGACGCTCTGACTCCTGGGAAACGTGTCCCGTTCCTCCTTTACACCATCCATCAAGGCCGCCGAGGGAGGCAGCCGGCTGTTTGGTCCCGAGAGAAAAGCTCCCGGCGCTGCGGGGTTCTGTTTAAAACCCACAGAGGAGCAGAAGGACGCGAGTTCCTGCGATAAATAAACGTTTTGTGTGGAATAAATCAGCCGACAGTTTCATCGTTCAGTGTCGAAGGAACTGGAAGGATCCAGACGGTGAGTCTGCTCTTATTCTATCAGCTGGAAAAACACCAAAAGCAGGTTTAATTTAGAGTTATCCATCATGTCAGAGGAGAAACAGTTCACTTGAACTTACTTCGTCTTACTTTTTTAATCATTCATGCAAATGTGCATTCACATATGGGAGCACATTAGCACTCCTGACATAAACATATGGATTCTTTAGTAACCTATTATTTAAAAAGTGAGTGTGCCTTTTCCTGTCTTTGAAAGGAAGTATGCCTCATTAGGCAGCCGTCATTATTTTGTTAATTGCTCAAATGAAGTTTACAAAATTCTGACCTTGATACTTTAATTTTGATGTGTAAAAAGTCACGTCAAATAGTTTATATGTGAAAAAGAAGGTAGTTATACGCACATCACGTAGGTGCAGGTGATGCAAAATCAGCAGAGGAAGAAGATCGGCCCGCACACAAAAGAGCTGAAGAAGAGCTCTGGTCGAAACGTGATCAATTCAAACTTTTTGTGGCATTTGTCTAAGAGTGCGGGCTGATCTTCCTCAAATAGCTTTTATGTGAAATAAGGTTATGGAATTTAAAATGTAACTAAGTAAACTGTTTGTGAAGGATTTATTAAAATCCAACCAAAATGTAAAAGTTATTCTGCTTCTTCAGTGAATGTATATGCTCTTTAAACGCACAGTTTGTCAAATCCACCACCAGGGGGCTCTCAATCAAAACAATAACAAAAGATGACGCCGAGGCTGGCGGGGAATCATGGGAGTGATTCTCTCTACTCACCACCCCCGGTGAAAACGAACTCTGTGTTGACCGTAGTCAATACGAACGGGCGAAACCGACCTGAGAAAGAGCATATGTTTACAGACGATGTATCCGAGTATAATTTACATGACGTCTTTATCACAGCAGAACATAAAGAAGCAGCACGGCAGCTTTCAGGAGCAGCTCCCGCTTCCTTAAGAGGCGGCCTTTGACGTAACATCCGGTGTTACCACGGCATGAACTGGAGAGATTTTAACTGGACCATCATGTAGCATTATTACATTATTTGAAAATCCAGTGACAATCCCAGACTTTAAAGGTATTAGACATGAGTCAGGAGGAATTTGGAAAATATCTGTGCAACAAGCTTTCATCAGAAGGATTATGGCTTGATCCTAAAATGATCACAAGACTGACTCTTGTAGGTCAGAATGTGTCTGTATATATCTGAACCAGTTTACATCCTCAGCTTTCCCATTTCTTCAAACCAAATCTGCTGGTGAAAAGAACGTGAAGCTACCACAACAGCACTGTGTTCCAGGTCATCTGTATGCTAACAATGATTTGAGTGGCTTTGGTCCATCGGAGTAATTTACAGAGCTCTAAACTCGCGACACTTCACACAGATGCTGTGAACATGCTCCCTGCGGCAGTGGGAGTATTTTTTAAAGACACGGTGCACAAGCGCTGAGGAGGGAACAGAAACCTCTCTGGATGAAGCCGTGATAGAAGCAGAGTCAGTGTAGCATCACGGTGACACTGAGCCAATGACACCGAGCAGACCAAGCTCCCACAATGCATCAGCTGTCCTCAAATATCAATTTTGCACTTGACTTCACACGGCTGGCTCCCCATCGAGGGCTCCTCCGGCTCGTTCCATCCATTTGTCATTAGTAGATCATCAGCAGGGGCCGAAACACACACAGAGATACACACCTATATATACTGTATTACCACCACAGGCAGTCCTCTTTATAGCAAGTAAGTCTACTGTTACAGACTCACAAGTCAGCAGACATGTTATAGATCTTTAGAAAAATCTGAAATATTCAGTTCACAAGCAAGAGGTATGAAAAACTGTAAGGGTTCACGGCTAAATGTGTGCGTACAAAGACGCAAATGTGCACAAACCTTAACGTTTATAAAGAGAGAGCAGCTCAAAAGAACCACAATTCACCGTATTCACTGTGGCCATCATCCTCTGAGATCTCGCTCAGGTTGGGAAGATCGAAAGCGGTAATGAGGCTGCAGTCAGGGTTCACAAGTCGTAGGGAAATATGACAAGATTGGTAACAACTGTGTTGAGTGTTAGTGCATGTTGTAAGTCGTTCCAGGTGTGTGCAGCACATAAAGGTAATTTTACTCGTGGCACTTTGAGCGTTAGCTAGTCTCTAGAGCGAGTTTGATGATGACTGTTTTAGGATAAAACAGATTTCTGAACTAATAAGGTGAAGACGTTTAATTAACAACAGCTTCTGTAACCTTTGAACTCGTGATTAATTAATCACAAAGCCTGGAGATTAATTTTTCAATCGCTTGACAGCACTTCTTTAAGGATCCCATATTACCCTCATGTTCGCCTTTCATGTTGTCAGTCTGTGAAGCCTGCTGTGTAGAGTAGCTTTGCAGGATTTGCAGCTACAGTAAACTCCTTTTTTATCTGATACTGGCATCAGTAGAAACCCTCATTTCAGCCTCTGCCTGAGACTGTTTATTACAGCTGCTGTCACTTTTAGGCCCCCCTCGCCACATGCCCATTTTCTTCTCCATCTTTCATTCTCTCTGGAAGCCTTCCAGGGGGCAGAACACTGCAGGGCTGCCAGGGAGAGCTGCTCTCCAGTGCTGGGAGAAGAGAGCCTATAACAGGTTTCAAAGGCTGACGTAGATGCTTGAAGCCGTCTCGTGAAATTCTTGGTTTCATTTCAATCAGGAGAGACTTAAGTAAGAGTTTACAATTATTTATTTTACAGTTTAGGAAAAGATAAATATGCAATGTTTTTGGCGATTAGACTCTGTCAAGATGTTTTCATGTACTCAGAGGGGTAATGAGGCCGACAGCAGGATAGGATACCCCCCTATGGAGTGTAGACCCAGGATGTGATGAGGAGTGGGTTTCTGGGGCTGTATCTGAACTCTGCTGAGCTGGGGTGGGTCGCAGCGATCGCACTGAAATTACAAACTTTTTTGAATTTCCCTCGGGATCATTAAAGTATCTATCTATCTATCTATCTATCTATCTATCTATCTATCTATCTGACTGCAGAAGAAAGAGAACAGATTTTCAAATGTGACCGCAGCTGGATGATTGGTTGAGTGAGGTTGTTGCAGAATCAGGTTGGGTTATTACTTAAAGAAAGCTTTTCTAGTCTTCTGACTACTCAAAGCGCTTTAAAACCGCATGTCACACCTACACATTCACACCCTGATGGTAGAGGCTGTAAAGAGACCATCAGAAGTAACTAATCCCATTCATACACATTCACACGCCGACGACGACGAAGCAGCTGGAGCAACTCGGGGTTAAGTGTCTTGCTCAAGGACACATCGGACATGTGGCTGCAGGAGTTGGGGATCAAACCCCCGACCTTCCTGTTGAGAGACGACGACTCTTCCAACCGTGCCACAGAAATGTGTTCCATTGTCCCTCCAGTTTTTCACGATTTCATGAAGCTCAAACATCATACCAAGGTTTGTGCTCTCCAGCCCGAGCGTCTGAATATGTGCAATGGAGAGGCTGGTCAGGAAAAACAGAATTACAAAGTGTTTGGTCTTACACAGGGTTTGATAACAGAGTGGTCTAACTGTGAATGCACCAAGGGTACCAAGAGGTCTCTGAAATGTTTGTTTGAAAGTCATTATACAATCATATCACAACTGCAAGGGAGGCAAAACCTTCACAAAGACAGAAGATGACTACAACTATGAAACTGCAGCAGGATAAGAAAAAAGAGGCTATTGGCTTCAAAAAGACAGTGGCTTACAAACATGAGGTAGAAGGTAGAAGCACAGCATACAGTCCAGCAGCAACTCCTGCTCTATCCACATCAGATGGTTTTGGCCACACATGTTTGCGTGGAATCATTAATGATCACGAGCGACCCCCATGCAGATGCACTTTATGGAAAATGCCACGTTGGCTGATGAATTCCACATTTATTAATTAAAAAGCTCCACAGGTTCGGATGATGACCGCAGCGTGTCTCCAGAGACGCAGGAGAGTGTTGTTGAAGAGGCTGCTTCCTACACTGGTGGGCAATTTGTGCCATCGTCCACCCACGCAGGTCGACCACGTGTTCGTGTCTTCATGGGTAATGTGTTTGAGTCACACAGAGACATCAACCGTGGATTTGACAACATTGCAATGAAGAAAAAGAGTCGCAAATAGTTTTGCATGAGATAAGAAGCAATGGAATAGAGTTAAATACTTCTGGTTCTTTCTATTTCCTGTTCAGTGGTCCCCTGGTTATTGTCATCAGGTAACAGAACCCGAAGATTCCTAATAAATGTTGTATTTAATAATCACCTGTGCATTATCCCCAGCATTGATTATTCTGTTTATAACCCTTATATTAAATGCCAACAAACAAAACAATAAGAGGCATAATATGTAATCATTTTACAAAGCTTTGAAAGTTCCATTTATTGTTTGTGCTTCACCGTATTGAACTCGCCTCGTCCTCATGTGTTTTGTTCGAAGTAGAAGTAATGTACATATTTTTTGTTTTAATGAACCCCGGTGTCTGCGCAGGAAAAAGGAGTACCCATTCTTTGGTTGGTAGAAAAACCTCGTCATTGAAATGTTTGAACAGGGTCTGCTCAAAAGTGCAACATGCGAGTTTAAAAAAAAAGCCAATGATGACGCTCCAAACTCTGCAGTTCCTTGAGTGGCCACTTGAGGCCAGCTCCAAAAGTGAGTCCATTTCTTTTTGGCTCCATTTTAAATTGCCCAACTTTACAGCAGAGTTAACCACATTAACAGTGAAGAAAAGCTTATTTACCTCTTCATTACAAAAGCATAGAGGTGATTTTTCTTTTCTTTTTTTTACCGCCTTTCAAAGAATATTTATCTCTTTCTTTCTGCATCTCCCTCTCTCCTCTCAACCACAACTGACTGTTCAACATGAGTCTGGTTCTGCTCGAGGTTTCTGTTTCTTAAAGGACGTTTTTGTCCGCTGTAACTTTGCTAAATGTTGCTCGGTGCTCATGGTGGATTAATGTTGGGTCTTTGAACACAATATATCAAAGAGTACAGTCTAGACCTTTTAGTCGTGAGATAACATTTGTTATGAGTTGGTGCAATACAAATGAAGATTGATTGATTCATATTTAGGTTTTCCCTAAAGTTCTGCATTATTACGGATGTAGCTAGTTTGAGTTTCAAGTGGATGCAACAATAGACATCCCTTTGCTAAGTGCAGTCACTGAACCTGATTGTCAGCCATGTTTGCATTGTTGGTACCTTTTTGGGTAATTTGTCATTCCAACGTTAAGGAATGCTCGCCGTTTATTTTACTGTGGGGTAATAGGACCTCTGCACCATTGGTGCTCAGGCCCTAGTCAATCATTTTTAAGTCATTAAAACCAACACTGTTGTCGTGTTACTTTGTAAAATGAAGTCATGTTTTATTTTTGAAGATTTATTTTTGGGCTTTTTCTTATTTGAAAGGACAGTGGATAGAGTAAGAGACCAGGAAATGTCAGGCAGGAAAGGAACCACAGGTTAGATTCAAAAACCCGGTCTGCCCGCTTGGAGGATTAAAGCCTCATTAAAAGGGGTGTTAGCCTAACCGCTAGCCCAACTGCGCCCCTAAAGTCATACTTCCTTCCTACTATGACCACTTCTATCCGCCAGCATGCAGGGGATTAGAAACCTGGGTTTGACAACATTATTTAACGATGTGTAAAACAAACATGCTGGCTTTATTAAAAGGAACTGATCAATCAGATTTCCATTCCTAACCTGAACGGCTTCAGTGAACTACTGGCAGACCACCTCTCTCGTTTTTGTTTGTTTTACGTTAGCTTAGCGGAAATAGTGCTAATGTCAAACTGTTTTTTTTGCTTTAAAACGGTAATGTTATATTTGAAATGTGCTGTTATGTTGTTTCTTTCGTTTAATGATCTTTACCGGTGTGCTATCCTCTCTGTGTGAACAGAGGACAAACTGATATCCCTATTTCTATCGTATAAGGGTTTTAGTCGGTCAGTGAGTGTGAAGTAGGTTGTCAGAACAACGGCAGCATGAAAGCATGTATCTTAAAATGAACCTTTTTGGTTTCATGCCACAAAGATTAGAGAATCAAACCAACCTGTAGGATATTGTTTTTTGAGCCTGAATAAAAAAAAACCGTCACACTGACTTCCATTTGCCTTTCTGGTTGATGCTATCTCATAACCCCATGTATCAACACATAACTTTTTCTGTATGAAAGAAAAGTTTAAAAAAACAAAAAAGAGATTTGAGCATTTTGGTGTCACCAAAAAGTAGATAAAGTTAGTCTTTCCTTGTGCAGGCGGTTTGTCCTGCGGCGACAGCAAACGCATGATCCGCAGTACAAAAGAGAAAAAAGTGACGTTTGTTGGTGAGGCCAAATATCCCTGTCGCTTTCATCGAGTCACCTAATTATTTCTCCAGAGGTCCAATTAGCCCGCCGGTGGCTGAACATGAAGCAAATCGCTGGTCAAAAACGGAGCCAATGGGAAACTGGCGGTCTGTTCACACTGGGTACAAAGATGCTAAATTTACACTGTTTTTATTCATCATGCAAATTCAGTGCAGTGTACCTTTAAATCAAGGGTAAAAGTTTTCATTTTCTCTCAGTAAACTTTTAATTGTTACGCCGATGGCACGCGGATGTGACGATTCTATTAAGGGACACAAAACTGGGACAACGTGCTAAAGACAACACAGCGCCTTTTGTTTTAGCCACCGACTGAATGCAGTTCAGTTATTTCACACAGATGGCCGAACAACAAGTATAAGCCAGAACATTCCTAGTGCACAGTTATGAGGTTACTTAATATAATAGTCAAACCGCCTATTGTGAGTGAAAACTCAAAGTTTTCAACTTAAAAAAACAAGTGACGCAAAGAAAACACAGAACATCAAAAACACGAGAGTAAAGAAATAGTTAGAATAAACCAAAGATGAAAAATTAAATCATGTTGTCAAAAGGAAGCATGTTGTGTAGGGACTTTCATAAATTAGGAAAAACAAAAAGAATCAGTGAATTTTACAAATCAAACTCCTCCTACTGGTCGTTGGGAGTACTACAACATAATCAAAAAAGTGATTGAAAAATGTTTGCTTGGGACTGAAGCTGCATTGTTTGAGATGCAGCAGATAACAGGTTTTGAATTTGTTTTTTTTAGGCGTCTATCATATCCTAAGTGTGAGAGGGTTTCAGCCGATTGATTGTAAATCCATTGACTTCTCTTCTTACTGACCCAGAAAGTCCTTCTCCGAAGTTCATCAAACGCTCCAAGGACGCATTGTTTCCAGCGATTGAACCATTGCTTAAACATTTGATCTGCCGATAGAAGCGATTTTCAGCAGCCGTGATAACACATTTTCAAATCTTCTTTTCTTATCTCACGTCATTGCTAGCCGATGTTCTTCTTCACGCCATTAAAAAAAGGTTACAAAGTAGAGCTGAGGCTGATGGGAATGAACGGTCTTTGGTCAAATTGAGCTTTTGACCCGGTGATTGCGCTAGCTGAAAGGTTACATCTCCAAACAGATTTATTGGGCACTTAGGGGCAGTGGAATAAGCCTTAAACACAACATTATAATTCCTTGCAGAAGAACCTTGCAATGTTACAGAGCAGCATGATTTCATCTGGAGTTTTGTCAACCTTATAAATGTAAGCCTAACTTTAGCTCTCTTTTATCTCAGTTTTTTTGGTATCCATCAACTGCCAAAGGAGATTGTTGTTGCTTCGGTTGCTGAACTCACCAACAAATTTGTCTATTTGCTGCTAACAGTAAGTGTCCGGTCTTGCCACCAAGACAGACTGCAAGAAATACTTTCTAAAGCAGGACGGTTTTGGGGGTGAACAGCTCAACAAGAGTTGAAACCAAGCAGCAACCTCCGGTGTTGAAAAATGAAGCCGATGCAAAAAACATTTAAATGCAGTTCCTCGAGTGTCTGTGTGTGTACGACAAGCCAAAACGTTCAGCAAAAGCTCCGTTCAAAAATACCCGTCTACATGTAGACTGGGCCTGAGAATGGTGAAGGTGCTCTTTGGTGGGGAACACAAACATTCATAAAGATGAAAAAACTAAGGCACTCTTCTGAGTTAAGTAAAAAGCCTTTGTTAAATCGGCTATTTCATCATACAGTAGAAACATCAGAAAGCTATAGCTAACAACCCATGTGACGCGGCACAAACAGCCGTCTTCAGGGTCTCGTCCTCAGCACACAATCAGCCACTAAAAATACCACACAATTAGGAGCACCTGAGCAGGAGGTGATTGAGCTCACAGGTGTGAATGTGGAGGCACAATCACCAATTAACCCCCGAACACATGCATAAAGGCTTTTTTAGAAGAGTGTCTTGGTTTTTTCATCTTTTTAAAATCCCACTTTCTGTCCAGACTTGATAAGGACCGTTATTTACCCCACATCCGGGAACTTTTCAGTGTATAAGAGCAAAGAAAGGACAAACATTGTGCAAACAGCTAGTGCCCAAATAATCCAAACGGTTATAGAGCAGTAAAAGAAAATCTTAAAAATACAAGAATACAGCCGTGTTTAATATCTCTGTGACCCAAGTGAACATCCATCTTATCTTCTTCCTTTCTTCATCTCCTCTTCCTCCTCTCTGCTCTGCTGTGACCGGCCAACATTCAGGACTGCATGTTAAGCAAAGTTTCTTTAACAATTGATACTGGCGAGCGTAAAGCACAGACAAATGGGCCGGGATGTGCACCATCCATCACACCCGAAGAAGACTCATTGTTTGCAGATTTTAACCTAGAGGAGATCCTCCCGTTCCTCTCCTGTGAGACCCACAAATCATGAGCTGACAAGAAGAGCCGAGCTGAGCCGAGCCGAGCCAGGACAGCTCACAGGTATGAAAGGAAGAGGGGAGAGATTCCTCGCTTCGTCTGATCGTGCTTGAAACAGGAAGTTTGTTCAGGGATCTTCCTTTTGAACGAGCTCCGCAGCTTGCAGATAGCAGTTTGTTTAATTAAGAAAGTTGAAGTTAATTACTCGAATCCTTTTATTTCTCGAGCTCCGCTAGCTTACAGATGTAACAATGGTGAAAGTCAGATGTGGTTTTTGTCACCACCATGCAACATTTACTTTAAAACCCTTAAAACAGTTTGACTCAAGAGGAAATGAAGAGACGATAAACTTTTACACAGCGTCAAACTCGGCTCAAGCCAGTTGTTGTTTCAACTTTTCACTGATGTAACATCCTGAAGATGTTAGAGGAGCGGTGAAGTAGATGTGAGCCAGGTTGGAAATTTCCAGGGGGTGTTGAATGTTCAGGACATTTGGAGCACAGAGAGATCCTGAACACGAGCCAAAAAACTTAACGGTCCTCCTCAGAGATCAGAGATTGATGAAGCTGCAGCTGCAGGACGAGAGGAGTTCAGTGCGGCTGCATTATTCCAGAACAATCCTTGTTTCACGTATCTTCATTCAAGGACTGCTTCCCAATTATATCTATTTTTACGTCCAGATATAATTATTCTAAAGTCTCTGGTGGAGCGCTTATTAGTCAAACCTTTGTGTTGAATCATACATTTGTATGTATGTTTGCAATAATCACATTGTGTCTTTGTACACTTTAACTTTATTGGTTTTCTTACAAAGCTCTAACTAATACAAGTGAAGTTATTAAAACATTATTAGAAGAATATTCAGAACCCTATTTTAAACTCATGAGAGACTTTAAGGTGACATTAACACGAGAACCATCCACTAAGAACTGAACGGTTTTTAGGGGCAGCTGTGGCTCAGTTGGTAGAGTTGGTCGTCTCATAACCTGACGGTCGAGGGTTCGATCCCCTGCTCCTGCAGCAACATGTCCGTTATGTGCTCCCGCTGCTTCGTCTGAGCCAGCAGCACAAACAGAAATCGGGAGTTTGCCATTGTTGTTGTTGTTGGTCACCTCCTCGCACATGGCTACTGACTGGAACCGTAACGTCCATGTGTGTTAATTCTCTTTTACACTCTGAAACCTGTTTTCAATACTTTCAGTTTTCAGGCAACCAAAACGCTGTCGTCATGTAAAGAATGCATAACACATATCAAAATAGAGCCGTTTTAAAAATTCACCCCCCGTACAGTGTGTGCCCATGATGACAATAACTAATCAGACCGATTTCATTTTTTTAACCAGGATGTAAACATGTTAATTTATTCTGTAAAAACAGCTTTTTTTGCCTGTGGTGTGTCTGTGACTTCCTGTGTTCCTGCAGCCCGCCTCTAGTGGACACTCGACTAACTGCAGGATTTTGCACTTCCTCATTGGCTTCATTTTTCAGGACCGGAGGTTGCTGCTTGAGTTCAACGTGAAGGTCAGATGTTTGGCATGACATGATTTGGTAGCCAACATTTTATTCAAGCGTAACTTAAACAACTGCATCATTGGCAGCCATCTTGGTTGTCTTATTGACCTTTCAGCTCACCCTATGTTACATGAACGTCTGTGATTGGTTAATCACGTTGAATGAAAATCTGTCCGAATGGAAAGGGGACCAGACACATTTGCCAGAACAAATCAAACCTGAGCTCTCTGATTCCTCTATTTGGGCTCGCCTTTAACTGCCTCTAAGTTGGAGTCCTCTCCCTCCATCCCCTCCTATGATGTCCGCTGTGAGCTGCTGTAATATCACTAAAGACTTTCTTAAAGAGTGGAGCGGTGGCAGCGGTCTGGTTAATATTCCCAGAGGGACGTCCTTTAAAGACGTGATAAATGATAGTGAACACTGCGTCTGACACCTGCGATTAGCTAACATTCATCAACAGGAACTAACCACTCCCCTAGAAATGGCTTCCAGGAAACATAACCCCACTTGTAATAAATGTACCCATCTCTGATAATAATTCACGGGGAAAAAAGACAAATGAGAGTGTAAATGAGTGGCTGGAAGCAGAGCCGTGAGTCTGCTAACAGGACCAGATGATGAAGTAAAGATTTGTCCTGACGGGGGAAATATTAATCTGTTCCAATTCAGACAGCTCGGAATAAAAACAGAAAATAAAACAACTTTATAAATAAGAAGAAGGTCAAATGATTCTGCAGGAAGCTTGCGAGCAGCAATTTCCAGGCTGCAGCTAAAGACACAACATCCATTTTCTCCAGCGCTGCAGAGCTTCTACTTGAGTACGTTTATTATAAAGCTCGTGTGATGCGTTTCAGCTGGTTATGAAACACACAGAAATTAACACTGAAGCTTTTTTATGACCTTCAAAAGTAACTGTGACTTTTTCTACAGTTATTTTTAACGTCTGTCGCTGCTGCCGAAGCACTTTACACATGCAGACTGGAGGGGCCCTTACTTACGGATGTAGGAGTATTCTATGACGGATAACGTTCATGCATGAACAGAAACAAATCAGCAGAGATAAACATGAACCTTTTTGCCACAAGATCAACACAAAGTCAAAGTAGCTTTAAGTCATTTGATATCCACAGCAGCCTTTTCACTTTATATTTTAGAGTCTTTTGTTCATCTTACGCTTCGAGTCTAAAGTAACTAACCATTAAGTGACCAGCTGAAATGAATATTTTCAGATCTTCCTTATTTCCCTCTCCCTCAGATGCTTAATTATTCCGTTTAGTCCTGCGATACACTACGGGCCATGATTCACAACAAGATGATTCACATCACACACACAAAGGGTTAAATGCTCCCCTTACTGCACTGCAGGGCGAACAGGGTCTCTGTGTGCCAGTGCTTTTCGTGCGTATTTAAATTAGTCATGGAGGGGGGCATCTTATTTTCAAACACCAGCGCTACCACCCGCTTTTAGGTAAAGTGAAAAAAATGGCGTCTGTTGAGAGATTGCTGAACTGCAGTTTTTATGAGAGATGTCCCACACAATCTTTGCAGTGATCAGCAAAAAAATGTCCATCTCTGTAAAAATAATTACCTGAAAATAAAGTCTATAAATATTCTGGAGCAAATGTTGCACACTTTTTGGAGGTATCAGGCCGAATCCATTCTCATTGAGTCAGGCCCAGAGAGTCACATCTTCCATGTTTGCAGGTAGAATGTAGACGTAAATCAAAATGTGTTCAGCCACACCTGTACAATTTTTAAATAGGTTTTCGTTAGTTGTGAGTGTTCATTTCACTTCGGTATCATGTATGTATTTTTTACTTTTTCAAGGAAAACTTGGGCAGATTCTCCTGAAACTGGACTACAAGTATTTGCATTTTCTGGGACCAACAGCACCTAAACATCAGCTCTGAAGACCACAGATCTCCTGTGCTTTAGTTAGGGAACGCTTAGCTTAAACTATTTTCCATATCAGCTTTAAAACCGGCACAAGGACGAAGAATATGATGCTTGAAGGAAAGAAAACAAAACAAGAAACTTCCAAAAATGAATGCACATGTTTCAAATACTTCCACAAACACTGTCAGTGGATAGAAAACACTGTTGGTGCCTAAAGCTGCAGAATGACAACTTTAACTTTATTTTACGAGCATTTTGCTGATTATACTGCTTATTTGATAAAGACTCCACTTATTTACAGTGCTGCATTTCTACTTTCTCCTGAGTGAAAGATCTAAATACACACACACACACACACACACACACACACACGCTCACCCTGAGTGCTGCTCTGTCAGTTATTAGGCAGATTAAATGGATTTGCAGTGTTACTTTAAAGGTAATGATGAGGCTAATGGCGGCTGTTTTTACTCCGTCAGGGGTTTTTTTTCTCCTCAAAGCTGCCAGAATCCAGACCACTTAAAGATTTTAAGACTATGATCAGGCTAACAGGGTTTTAAAGATCTGCTGTGTAGTGAATAAAATGTGAAGTGTGTGTGTGTGTGTGTGTGTGTGTGTGTGTGTGTGTGTGTGTGTGTGTTTGTGAATCAGAGAGAGGGGGAGAGATAGTGCAGCTGAAGCAGTGTTTCTGGGACAAGAATATTTCATTGCTGGCGAACATGAAGGGAGGCATTTATCCATTCGCCTTTATGTTCTCAGAGTGTTATCACAACGTCAGTCGGGGTTCGATCTCCAGCTCCATGTAGTCGAATGTTGAAGTGTCCTCGGGCAAGACGCTGAACTCCAGAGTAATCCATCTGCTGCGTCCGCTGTGTGTGAACGTGTATGAATGGGATTGATGGACGTGCTAGCAGCCTCTGCTATCAGTGTGTGAATGTGACCTGCAGCGTTAAAAGCGTTTTGAGTCGTCAGAAGACTCGAACAGCGATATCCAAGCTCAACCATAACTAATACAAATGTTTTTTACACTTTAACACACTTTCATGTCGCTGATTTCAGTGTCCCAAATTTAAGATTCAAAAGCGTTCGTCTATCAATACTGCAACATGTTGCTGCTATCAGAATATTTCTTGTTAGAACTTTTTGTACATGTGGCTTCAGGCGTTTTGTTGTCAGTCCATCATTTCCATATTTTTTTTGTGAACGTGATGCTCTGGAATTCGGGTTCAAGCCCGACCTGTGACTCCTTTCACACGTTAGTCCCCACTCTCTCTCTCATGTTTTCTTCTCTTTCCACTGCCCTATCAAATAAAGGCAGACAGCCCAATCGGTGGAGCATAGTCTCACTCTGCACTTTGTAACTGAACAGAGATTTATTTAGAGAGATTAATTACTTAATTTAAAGGCAGGGTTGGTCATTTTTTAAAACTAGCATTCCCTCAGTGCTCCGTCTACACCCACCCCCTCCCCTCTGTGCTCCCTCAAAAACCACGCCCCTCACTTACATGCACGAGCGCTGTTGCTCCAGAAGTGGACCTCAGCTCATCATTTGCATTGTGTAGAAACTACGTCGTCTCATGTCTCATTCTGCGGTAAGTAAACACTAAACTTTATCATAATACATGTTAAAAAAAAGGTCGCTATTTTACTTTTCACAACAGCCAACGACAAACTCACAGTATAAACTCCGTCATCGCTGACGCGCTTTGAGTGTGAGCTAGTGCACGCAATGATTAGAGAAGGAGCAGAGAGACAGGGAGGCGTGATTGGTTCATCAGATTGGTACCTCGTGGCAGACATTGGTCGAAGTTTTTACAGGCTTACTAATGCTACAGATGATGGATTTTCTTTGTTTCTTTTTCAGAGCACATGAGTTATTAATTTCTGTCAGGACCTAAAGACAATTTCAACCAAAATCTTAAAAAGTGTATCTGGAGGAAATTAGCAACCCCGTCTTTGAATCATTTCAGTGATGTTAACTTCTCTGTTGGAGTGCAGATCAAACTTTTGGTTACATTAAAAGAGGAACATGTTGAGTTAAAGACTCATTTCACAACTTAGCAGATTAAACACACGTCCTCGTACAAACTGATCTCTCCTCACTGATGTGAAGAATTTCAGAAGAGACACTGTGATCTGTTGTAGCATAAAGAATGGGGACGGAAAAAACAGACATAAATACACACACACACACACACACACACACACACACACACACACACAAAATCTTCCCTCCATGTTTCCCACCGTCTGTCTGAATGACGACGACAGCAGCGCCGCGCTCCTCCTCTGTCTGAGCTTCAAAAGGTCTTTGTGAATTTTAATGTCACAGAGAGCGGCTCTTAACGAGTCGCCGTAATTAGTGTTTGTTAAGACGAATGCAGGCGCGCCCTCATTAGCATAGCGGCATTTAATGAGCAGCACCATCACACGGCTCTAATGACCGGGATAAACAATCGAGAGGAGGAAAAATCATTACCTGCTGAATGAAAACACGACGCGGCCGTGCTGAATGGGATGGTTTACATACAGCGGGTACATGAGACACACACACTCTTCTTCTTCTTCTTCTCTTTTTCTTCTGTCTTTCATTCGTTCCTCACACTGTGTACGAGGGCCACTGATTCACAGTAAAGAGATCCAGAGATTAAAGTTGAAACATTTTAGAGAAAAGAAAAGAAAATTTACTGTCAGAAAATGATGATAAAAAAATTACATTGTTTGAAGTCAATCAGAATCCATCCTGATTTTGAAATCAGGTAGCATCACAACCATACGGAGAATCTTAGCGGATATTCTTCTCCATAATCTCAAGCATGCACTATATGAACATCATGGCACATCTCAGACTACAGGATGTTACAGGAAGATTATCGTGCCTCGTGGAGGAATGCACCGCCGAAGTTACATTTGAGATTGTAATGCTCTTTGCAGAGAGAAAAAAAAAACATTAAAAAAAAGAGTTTAGGTGAAGAAATGGAGACGCGGACAACATGTCTTGTTTTCAGCCAGAGCTGGAGGTCAGATTGGAAACATCAGATGCATTAGAGTGGTCCAGCGCACCTGTGCGAGTTGCATCCTGCCAGTCCAATTATTACTGTCCTCCCTCGTGTCTAGCGGTTATTGTAGTCGAGACCCTTTCATGACCTAATCGTGAAGATTTAAAGGGCGTTTTTACATTTGGATCGATTGTTTCGTACTGTTCCTCAAGCACGATTGCTCTCTCTCTCTCTCCCCCCCCCCCCGCTGGACTGCGTTCACATTAGTAACATCGTTCTTTGCCCGAGTACACCCAGTCCGATACAGCAGGTGGCAGTATGCACATAGTTGGTTTGCAAATCCGCCAAGAAGCAGAAAGAAAAGAAGAAGCAACCATGGCAACCTCTCGCGGGCTGAGTCCATCCTGCTAACTGTGGATCTGTTTGTTATTTCTGAGATGCCAACAACGACCCTCTTCCTACTTCCACATGTACTGTGCAGCTCAGAGGATGACTTTGGGGTCAAGCGTACTCAGATCCGGGCCCGTAATGTGTAACCACTCGAAATCTTAAATATCAAACATGTTTGAAATGAATCGGGGCGTCCCCGACGTTTTCCGAGCAGATCGGGGACGTTAAGATTAGATCTTCATACTAGCCACACCACAAAAAAGATCTGGGAAGATAATCGGTTCCGAGCAGCCTCGAGTCGGGAACACTGTCGGGAGGGATCGGACCAAGAAATCAGCCCGATTGTCCTGCAGGCTGAGCCAGGCTTTATCGACCTGTACTCATGTTTTGTTAGCTTATGTTTGCATTTATGTTGCAAAGGAGGATTTGTTATCATGTGTTCCCTCTGCTGTCTCAATTTAGCGAACAAATGAACTACAAAACATGAATGCAACATTATTAAACATGGAAAACACAAAACAAATATCTGACTGAACCACCGTTGAGCTAACGTCGGCCTTTGTTTGGGCTCAGAGAGCTGTTCTTTTGTTTTATGAAACATGTCTGTAAAAGTCAGCCTGCTGTGAAGGAGATGAAAGTGTTCAAACCTTCACGTCAACCTTCACGTCACGCTTTGTCGTCTCACCCGTTGTCTTCATAAATGATTTAGCAGAGTTAATGGCGGCAGTGTGATGTGAAAACATTCACACTGTAACACATTAGCATACTAATTAAAATACCCTCATATCCTTCAGCATGCACATCCTCACACTCCTCCCACTCTCGAACACAGCTCCCTCTGGTCTCTCTGCGGCCTCTGACCGCTCCACGCTGCCACCATGACACCGATTTCATTAATCCTCGCTGCACTCACATGTAATTAAGGAGCCGGAAGAGCGGCTGGACGTAAATATCAATCCGCTGAAGCGGTGACGATGTAGGCGGCAGCTCCTCCGTCCTCCCACATGTTCACATGTGTCCATCAAACAGAGAGCGGCAGACGCTCACACAAAGGTCATTTACACTCAGGATGTTGATATTAAATCCACGACACGCTGAGCTTACACGAGGTGAACTTTAAACACTCGAGGGCTGATTCAACACACAGTTCTCTTCATGACGGCTGAACAGGTTACGCTAAAGAGTTTTAATAAACTCACACTTTTCTGCACGAGGTAACAGAATGAAAAAAGTCTTTTTTACCCTGATTATGATCGACTGTTTTTGCAATGGACGCCCAGTTTTGGGACTTTAAAGCAATTTTGCAGGAAATAATTATAATATGTCTGTGTAGGTTCTTCCGGGTTGCGGTAAATTCGAAGCTTGATCCAAAGGCAACTGAAATGTTTGAAGATCTCGAGTTTCAAGATGTCAAGGTGCGCTCCAAACGTCACCCTGGTGAAATACATTTCTGGAACATTGGAGCCCCGCAGTGTGCAAGCCTTCTTTCTCTTTGTTTGAGTTAGTTTTGGCTCAACTCTGCACCTGCCCTCTTTGGTTTGGATGTGCGTGTTGTCTCGATTTTTACTCACATCCTTGAACATTTGGTTGATTTTCAGCTAATGTGTCTCAAAAATTCCATGTGAGAAGGGTCATGAACATACAGGAAAATTAGATATGCATTCCTTCATCAACGTTAATGAGGAAGTGGTTGAATGCTAATGTTAGCTGCAATCGTACGGTAGCTAACGGGTTATCAAACTTGTTTTTCTACGTGAAATATGTTCCGATCTCTCTTGGGATTTTAGTATCTGCTGTCTTTGTTGTTGCTTCTCAGTTAGGAATGACAAAATGAACACAGTTGTCAGATTTGTAACATTTATATGACTTATATAACAGAACAACGTGATAACATCATTTGAGTTTCCCACCCTGACTCCCAATTTACACATACTCAGTGCACGCCGCAGTCTGTCAGCGGCATGGTTTTGCGCCGTCTGACGGTGCGCTCTGCCCCACTGGATCTGTTTCTGGAGCATGAGCGCAACCATGATCAGCTCTACACATCACAGGAAAACTAGAAGATCACGTGGGAATGAACATGTCTCTTTGTCTTTCTGAGGTTGATTTGTTGTTCATTCTGTTCCCGTTTTTTTTTTTTTTTTAAGATTTATTTTTGGGCTTTTTGTGCCTTTATTGGAGAGATAGGACAGTGGATAGAGATGGAAATCAGGGAGAGAGAGAGAGTGGGGATTGACGTGCAGGAAAGGAGCCACAGGTTGGATTCAAACCTGGGCCGCCTGCGTTGAGGACTATAGCCTCCATATATGGGACGTGCACACTAGCCACATTCTGTTCCTGTTTTGATGTTATGTTGATAAAGTGATGAAAAATACGACCACGCCGTATATTGTGTTTTATTTTGAAATTGACCGGATGCTCTGTGCGTTTCCTTGTCTCACCTCCTGTCCGGGCTGTGATATTCTGTCTAGCTTGACGCGAACCTGCAGCGTACTCCGTCGAAAATACACTTGCAGCGTATTTGAAACGCAGCAGAGCGTAGTGGCGCTGCTGGCACGCTCCAGAGATGGACCACGGTGCCCGCTGTGTGAACATAATGATTTACTAGATAGGAAGCGAACTACGGCGTAGTGCGCTGCGCTGACGGACCGCGGCGCGCACGGAGTATCTGTGAATTGGGGGTAAGTGTGATGTCACAGGGACATGGTTGCCATGGGAATATGGTCTATGCAAGACTTGATTTGCTGAATTGAAATAATGTCTCGGTAAGCAGATAGTAAAATGGTTTTCTGTCCAATTAATTCAAAATATCAATTTTGATTTGTGTTCCTCTTAAAGGAAAATAAAGAAGTTAATTGTTGATATAATGTCGTGGATTAAATTAATCCACTTGATTCCCAGTGACCTCTGACAATAATCCACAGGACAGGAAGCAGATGAAGACGATTTGTTTGTGTGAACTCTTCTGCAAAGATACGAGCGCAGCGTTTAGTCTTCAGTTTACAGTCAGCACAGCGGGGTCTCACCTTTAAATCATCTCAATGTCGACCTTCGCCGACATGAAAGTGATATTGTGATTTGTTTGTGGATGAAGCACGGCTCCAGTCGGCCTCAGAGGAAAACGTCTTCCGCTGCCTTCACACAGCTCTCACAGCGTGTTGAAAAGATGAACCCTCCGCTTTATCTAACGCTCTTTATTCTCCTCTAATTAGCCATCGGCGTAGAGTCGCTCTCAGTCTCTCAGTGGCCAAAGCAGCAGCACATCCTTTTCTTCCGGGTCCTTTTGGGAAATTAATTCATTTATTGCTAAAGTGTCTTAATAATTACAGTGACATCGAGGTTAATTGCCTAATCTCTATTGCCATGGAGGCATCCCGTTGAAATCCCCACACAATCTGTTACAGACACAGCAGCCAGAAGATCCTGTGTTACCAGAGGGGACGCTCTGACCCAAATAAAGTTTTTTTTCTCTCTTTTAACATCCAGCAGGTAGCGGATGGGGAGCTCAGGTACACTGTCATTAATTTCCCTCTTTGATTTAAGGCTGGAAACTTGTTCTGGAGCAGAGGGAGGGAGGCTGTCGGAGGTTTCTAAAATATGAACGTCCACTCTCACAATGTCAGACAAGGACTCCTGTTACTGCCTTTAAAATAAAAGTGACACAAAAAATGTTTTAATTCTAAAGTTCTGAATTATGAGGAGGAACTCTTTTCGCTGTTAACAATCGATCTTCGGTTTAATGATCAGATTCGTCCTTCACATTTTACGACCTTTTCCAGACAGCAGCACGAAGAAAACGGTGAAACATCACAGCTGATTTTTTTCTGTTCAGAAAACCGGACTCATTACTATTTATTTTAGACCACAAACCAAAACCTCAAGTCTATTGGGAGACTCCCAAAGTTTCAGTGTCTGAGGTATGCTGCTTAGAAGACCTCAGGAAGAGGACTACGGTGGCTGGGAAATGCAAACTAAAATTACAAAGTGTGAAACTCTTCGACAAAGCTTGAGACAAATTTACGTTTTATGAAACAGATTAACAAAAGCAAAACACCAAGACACCTTTCCCTCAGCCTCTGACCTTTCCAAACATTTACTCATTACAGCAAAAAGTTGGTTGTCATAAAAAAACGTGATTTCTTTAAAATGTCCACTCGTAAAAATATTCAAACTCTTAAAAATGTCCAAAATGTTTTGAAAATACTTGGACCACATGTATTTTACGTTTCTAAATGTTATCACTGCAAAGATATCCGGAGATTTTCCAAAAATTGACCTCACTTGGTCAAAATGTCCTTGACTTTTAAATGTGTCTTTGCTTATAGTTCAAATGTCCTTACTTTGAAAAATGTCATCAGCATGCAAACATATTCTCACCTGACTTCCATAAATGTCGTCACTTAGCCCAAATGTCCAATAAACTTCCAGAGAGTCGTAACTTGTCCAAGTTTCATCAACATTCAATTCGTAATCACTTGACAATAATGTCATCGTTCAGAAATATCCTGACTTTGCCAAATTGTCCTTAATTCCCAAACATGTCCTCACCATGCAAAAAATATGATCGGAAAATATCCTCACTTAGCTACAATATCCTTATTTGAGAAAAAAAAAGTCCTGAAATTGCAAACGTTGCCGTGCAAAGTGCCATCATCTTGAAAAATAACCTCTTCCAAGATGTGTTCAACATCACATTTTGTCTTCACTTGAAAAAAATGTCCAAAATGGGTTCCTCTTTTGGTCATAATGCCCCATACTTCCATAAATGTCCTTACTGGTCCAAACGTCTGTCTGTCTCTGAGATGTTCTCACTTTGACATGTCTCCTAATTTAAAAAAAAAACGCAGAAAATGTCCTCTGTCTACTTATTCAAACTTTTAGCGTATATCCTTCTACCTCCAAAATGTTTTAACTTTTTCTCAATATCTTTCTAAAAACACCAACGTGTTCCACAAAGTCCTCTCTTGGCAATCAAGTGTAACAGAATCTGTAAATGAAACACTCTCAGGGTCCTCATTAGATATTCAGATGACAGGTCAATGCGTCAAACCCACCAGACGCGCACACCTTTCCAACACCCAGGGGGGCGGGGCCAGTCAGTCACCATGGTGCCGACGCTCCACAGCTGATGGATGTCGACCTGCATCCAGAGGTGATGGATGTCGGTGTCACAGCAGGCAGCGGTCCAGGGTGGAGAGGGGGACGGGGGTCATGGTGCTTGTTGGTTTGTACTCTGTTCAGGTCTGCTGACATGGACGCCCCCTCCATCCCTCCATCCCTCCTCCCCTCCCCCCGGGGCGTTCCTAAGACCACGTCCCCAACCGATGTGAAAGGTGAGTAATCTATGATTAATAAGAAAGAGCGGAGGGACGCTGCTGAGGACACTCACCCCACAAACACACTGATTTAAACTTTATTTGTGGCCTGCTTGTTGACAACGTTAATCCTCACTAATCGTTACGTTTATACTTTATAAAAAATGTCTTTACTTCAACTGAATATTTTTTAATTTCTAGAGATTGCAATCAAAAATGTCCATTATTCTTCAAAAAGCGATTTTGTGGTGAAATGTTTTTTTTCTTTTTACACAGCTCAATAAGATAAGATAAATGCTTTGAACGGTTGATTCCAAGAAATACTTTCTCAACAAATCATTTTTGTAAACAACCTTTAGAAAGCGTGTGAGCTGAGGTCCGCTTCTGGAGCAACAGCGCTCTGTGCATGTAAGTGAGGGGCGTGGCTTTTGAGGGAGCACAGAGGGGAGGGGGTGGGTGCAGACGGAGCACTGAGGGAATGCTACTTTCAAAATCATGCTAGTTTTTGAAAATGACCAAACCTGCCTTTAATCGCCTGAAAAGTTTAAAAAGAAAAATATCAGCTCATGAATCCATTTGGAAAAAGAATTAGCTGCAGCTCTGCATCAAATGAGTACAATAGAATAGTGATGCCTGAAACTAATATTTATCTAATGATCTGATACAAAGAAGTGGAAGATGTTGCTGCACTTTGAATACTTTTAGTTCGTTGAGTACATTTTCCTGATTACTTACTTTCAATGCACAAACGAGTGGAACTCAAGAAGAATAGCCGAGCTCTCGGGTACAGCTAATGGGGATAACAACAAATAAACAAATAAATATAGAAGCTGAAGTCAGTTTGATAAGAACCTCCTCGCACATTGTCCCCTTGTACTTTCTACATTAAGTGATGTAAGGGGAGAGATGTTGATCAGCTGCAGAGCCGCTGTGTTTGCACCAATGACTCCAATCAGAGAGTTATTCTGTTCCTGCTTTGTTACTTTAATCGTAATAAAAGTGTGGAAATGAAGTGTTCATATTTAGATGTTAAAATTCAGTAACTCTCTCTCAGCTGTCTGTCATGTGGTCGCACAGAAACGACCGGCGCTGACAGCTGGAGCGTGATGCCATCAGTGGCTAACACTCGGTTACAGTCAGTGACATTTCATTTTTCACAGCCAATCAGCCGGCCCTTCAAACGCCGGCACTGCGGCATTCTGAGGCTGTCCGAGTCACACTGTCTACATCCGCGCTGACGGGCCATTTATCTCTGTTTGAAACGACGGCAGAGGCGGGGACAGCAGGGACAGCGGCCCCTTCGGCGCTGTGACGGCGGGAAGAGAAGGTGAACAAACAGCTTTTCAGAAAGGAAACTGTGAACATTTGGCAAAAACGCCCGCCACCCTCGGGGGCAAACAACGCATTTAATTTAGTGTTTAATAGGTTGTCATAACATGGCAGACAGTCTGTGATTGAATAAACCATTACCTCCCCCCTACAGAAATGGACGGTGTGTGTGTGTGTGTGTAGGATGGGGGGGCTCATGAATGCTAAGCGTGTCTTTGAATATAACAGCAGTGAGTGTTGTACCTGCAGGAAAATAAACTGTCACCAGTCTGAATGCATTAAACTTGATTTCTGTTTCACCGCGTTTCACACAAAAAGATGAATATATATTGTTTTCATGATTTAAATTCTGCTCACTCAGTCAAACTGAGTTTGTAAAAATACAGTTCAACACCTGATAAATGGTTCAACTTCTTTGATAATGCACCAACCATTAGATATTGTTTCCAGACGAGATTTATTAGCAATGATAAATTAAGTGTGCCTGATAATAATAACTGCAGAAACACAAAACCCTGCAAGGTGAGAGAGGCACAAAACCTCGGGCAAGATGCAAAGTTAGTAACACTCATATTTCAGTCAGACAATTCACGTTTGTATCGTTTAAAATATTTATCGCAGCAGAACATAGTTTGTGTTTGGGGTCTAGGCTCCAACTTAATCACTCCTCACAGTTTTGCAGAAATATGAGGAGTGATGGGATGATATCTTAAACCCCCAAATTGGAGCCTACAGCTGGATGCTGGGGCGGCGGTGGGGCTGAGCAACAGTGCAGTACTTCTGCAGGTCAGAGCTGGCGATGAGAGAGAAGAGTGAGAGAGACCGGAGATCCTGCAGCTTAAAGGGACCGCTAATTGGAAGGAGGTGTTGTCATGTGGTTGTTGAGAATAAGGCATGTCAAGTGTTAAAACACTGCAGCTCCACACTGTCTGAACTAGCTCGCGTCGCCTCATTATGTGAAATGAATGCATACAGAGAGGGAGAGAGAGATAAGATTTACTTGTGTCAAGTCCCCTGGCAGTCTAAGCCTGTAGCAGCTCTGGTCCAAGCCTGAGCCAGCTCGAACTATAAGCTGACTTGAGGAATTAATCCTGATCAAATGTTGATTCCAGATTCAAATAAAGGTGTTAAAGGCCAAAGTTAACGCCAATGAGGGGTCACATTATCATCACAACACGTGTTTAAAGCCAAGCAGAACCTCTGCTTATTTCTAGCAGGAGTGGAAGATAAGATAAGATAATCCTTTATTCATCTCACGAACGGAGA
Organism: Tautogolabrus adspersus; assembly: GCA_020745685.1. Taxonomy (NCBI): domain Eukaryota; kingdom Metazoa; phylum Chordata; class Actinopteri; order Labriformes; family Labridae; genus Tautogolabrus; species Tautogolabrus adspersus. The sequence goes on along the minus strand of CM036539.1, from coordinate 30,691,868 downwards.
AATTTACACTATATATATATGATAAGACACGTCTCTCCTTTTCAATTAAGACCTCTGAGTTCATATTTTTTAGTTTGGTTGTCCATGTTCAATAAAATCTGCACTTCTTCCCTGGAGGCTGACATGCTGCGCCTTCATTTAATTTATTCTAAGTTTATGTAGGAGTTCTGCTCTCTCTTGCAGAGACAATCACAACTGTCTATAATAAAGAAGAGGAGTGTGAGCCTTTACAAATGAGATCTGTGTGGGAGCAGGAAATCATTATATTGACGGCTGCAGTCGTACGCCACTCGCTTACTCTCTCGTTCCCACCAATTAGCAGACGACCTCGGGGGCGACTAACAAGGTCGCCGGTTATGGATCGCTCCCATATTTGCTTACATAACCCGATCATGAGCTCAGAAGATAAATTACGCCACAAAGCGTTTCAGACAAGCCTGCTGGATATTAATTTATAAGCTTTGATTCATATATTTATAACTGCAGTGAGTTATGAGACAGCAGCCGGGAACGTGGCGAGGAAAACGTGGAGGAGAATTGAAAACTGGAGCAGAGAGGGAGGACGAAAAAGACGAGGGACAGCATCACAGAGCGGGCTTCAGAGAGGACTGGTTTCATGGAGCAGGTTATGATCCCGCTCAGGTGACTCAGTTTACCAGTCAAGTAACAAGTGTGTTCAGGGGAAAGAGAGGGGATGCTTAATAATCAGCAGGTTTATTTTTATAGCAGATAATTTGCCAAAGCATCACACACTTCAGTTTCCATCCAAATGTAGAAAGGAAAATCTGGATTAATCTTTAAACTCAGATAGTTCATTGCGATTAATTGCATTTTTAATAACTTGTTTTGAAATTCACATTTAAAGTAAAAATTGTCAGGCTTTTATTTTGAATTTCAGTAAAGTCTTAATCTGGCAGTACTTTACTTGCTGTTTGAAATCAAGTAAGGAGCTTCCGGTAGATCGAAGGTTAGACCAACAAAAAAACAGCTCCTTTGCATCCTTCATTTTGCATCGCAAACCGTTTCGCAAAATCTCCTCACTCACACATTCACAGACTTCGAGTTGCGTTCACAGTTAGTTGCAAAGGTTATGTTTTCCCACGGTCATCATGAAGTGCATCAAAGCTTTCTTGCAGACTTTCTGCGCCCTTTCTGCACACTAGAGGGAAATTCAAATCAATTTTATACACGAGGGGAGGAGCCGGACGTCCCGTCCATGTAAACCCGGCTCGGACAACAACACAGCCAGCGAGCTTCTCACTCATAGAAGAAGAAGAAGAAGAAGAAGAAGCAGATATACTTTCAGGGGAGCAACTTGTACGCAGGAAGTGAACTGGCCCCTCTCCAGCTACCAGACCAATTTCCAGACTTGGTCCGCAGAGGGTCTTGAACCAGCAGCTCTCTGGTTCCCATCCCAAGTCCCTACAAACTGAGCTACCGCACAGAGTCGACAGTCATGACTCAGAGAGACATTTACAGAGGATAGACTTGATTTCTGCTATATTTATGTCGCACATTCTTCCTTTTAACTTTGTGAATTATATAAATCTCTCTTCTTCTCTGCTGCTGTGTTGCTGATCCCGATGAAACAACCTTTTTCCCAACAATCTCCTTCGTCATCACATTTTCACCAACATAGCTTCAACTTTTTGCCCTATCAGAATCAACTTTTTTGTGAAGCTCGTTGAAAAAATCAGGGATGTTCTCTCATTGTCAGAGTGACACTACCACAGGATGGTGTTGTGTTTTTTTTTTTTAAATGTGGGGGGGCTGAGGAGAACAACGGGACGATCTGCGGTGAAGATCCATTATGGTGCAGCAGAGTGTAATGAAAAGCTTTGGTGTGTGTGGAGGAGAGGTAATGGAGCGTGATATTGGCCCGTTAAAGTTAAGTTCCCTGTAGCGCTGCAGGACGAGTGTCCGAGCGTCCGCTGAACAGATTGTGAAGGTGATGTCAGTTTACGAGACGTCTCACCTGTCGGGATGATGACAGCTGACTCCTGTCACTACGAGGTCATCATTAAGCAGGAAGTGACATCCATATAAAATCACAAAGTAATGCAATTTGAAATCAGTAACCATGACGACATGTTTTTGTACATATTGGTATTGTCCCTTTTTTAATTCCACACTAGTTAGTTTAGTAATCCTTTTGCAGCTTTAAGCTTGGGTTGTTCAGATTTTCAAAGTGAAGTCAAAATATTCTGAGCTCCCCCTGCTGACTGGCTGCAGTACAGGACATAAACCCCGCCTCCTCCATGTTAGTAGATGGGACTTTGATCAAACTATAAAATCCAAATACACATCAAACATCTTATCGATCTGTAGGGTAAACGTTTGTTTGGTTCGCAGAAGGAGCAAGACATCAATTCCTTGGCTTCACCAGGACGCATTTTTGTCCAATGGAAAGAGATGGAGTTGTATCGTCCATATTTATATATATATTTAAAAAATTCAATATTTTAAGCTCAGAAAAGAAAGCTTTTAACAGCCGTTATAACCAAAGCAGATTTAAAAAGCTTTATTTAGAAGTTCTCCTTACCGGATGTCTTAATGATCGAGAAGAAAAAATACTAAAAGACCTATCAGGAGCGTGTCCAGATGGTCAGAGGTGGCATGGGCCCCCCTTGAAATTTGATTGGCCACCCCAGAATCTAAGTCTATGATTGGCTATTTGCCCGATCAGAGGCGGGACTTAAGAACAAATCAACTATTCTCTGTGTTTTTTAACAGGCTAATGGTCGTATGAGTTTTAGTTAAATACTTTGCTCTTTCCTTAAACACTTCCAAACAAATACGTGTGCACACTGTCTAACTTCAAATTGACTTTATTGCCAATAAATGTAGTTTTGCAAGTTAGACAGCGTACAAGTGATGGCATGTCATTTTCAAAGTACGTAAAATTGTTCTACATATCATTAGAGGGGGAAAAAATTAATTCATTTGTATGCGTTTGCCAAATGTCATGCCACCCCAGTTTTAAAACAAAAGGACAGCTGCAAGTGAAACATTCCTGCGACATTAAACCTGTGTTGTATTTTTTTGTTCTATAATTTACGGGTTTAAGATGCTTTAAAGGTTCTAAAGTCAGTGTGAGTGAAACGGGGGACAATGAAAGTCTTCTCTCCTCTCCTTTGTCTCCTTCTCTAATAGATTTGTCTCCTTTGGGACTTTGGCTCTGATGTCTGATTTCATCCTCTCCGCTCCGACTGTTGGAGCTGACGGACTGTATCCCTCCATCACCTGACCTCTGACCTCTGCAGCCGACCTGCTCAATCACAGGCAGCCCTGGACAGAGGTGTGTGTGTGTGTGTGTGTGTGTGTGTGTGTGTGTGTGTGTGTGTGTGTGTGTGTGTGTGTGTGTGTGTGGAGAGGTGGTGGGGGTTAGAAAAGCATTTATCTGTCAGTCAGTGTTCAGAGCTGCAGACAGAGAAGGAGAGAAACTGACTGTCGTTCAGCTTTAAAATCTGGAATCAGATGTGGAAGATTGAATGGAAACAACTCCATTTTGAAAACAGTCTATTTATGAACAACAGGAATTTAAATTTGACTTAAGAAGTCAGTTTTATTGCGATTAATCTCATGTTATTTTGTCCCTTCAGGCTCACCGTAGATAGTCGTCCTCAGTGTCTCCCTGTAGTCTCAGTGATGTAAAAGAAGGACACTGCTGCTTCTCTGAATGTCTCATTTCACTTTAACAAACTCTCAGACAGCTCAGCTGACGAGTCCAAAGTCATATCCACCTGATGACATCACACATTGACCTTTGTTACCGTTCCTTTGAGCTGTTGGGATCCCGAACCACTTCCTGTTTCTGTGCTTAACTTCATGTCCGAACCTTCACTCTACAAGAAGGGCCTTACTTTATTTCAAAATAAAAGCACACAGCAAGTAAAGTACTCTCAGCTTAAAACAGTACAAAGATTCAAAATAGAAGCCTTACAATTTTTATTTTTGAATGTGATTTAATAGAATTTCAGTGTGACAGCACACTACAGTGCGTCACATTTGTCAATGTTTTTTCCTAACATCTTCAGTCTTCCCCTGGTAGCCTAATGTTTGACGTTACCAGCTAGAACTCGAGAAGAGTGAGCAGAAAGGGCTCAGAAAGTCTGCAAGAAAGCTTTGATGCACTTTATGATTTAACTGTGGGGGAAACATAACCTTTGAAAACTGACTGTGAGTGCACCTCGAAGTCTGTGAATATGTGAGTGAAAAAACACGCTCAACTCCCTTTCAAAATAAAACAACTGGGTGCTGAATCCTAAAAAATGTCCAAACATGAATAACAATAAGGACAGCACTACAAAATGGTATTTAATTACCACACGGACGTTTCCTGCAGACGCTTTTCTTCATGTGTCAATGTGTGAGTGAGGACATTTCGCAAAACCGTGTACTTTGCAAAATGAAGGATGCAAAGGAGCTGGGTTTTTTTGTTGGTCTAACCTTCGATCTACCAGAAGGTTCTTACTTTATTTCAAACACTAAGTAAAGTTCTCTCAGCTTAAGACAGTACGCAAATTCAAAAGGAAAGTCTACGACTGTGAACGCACCTCAAAGTCCTTGAATGTGTGAGTGAGGACATTTTGTGAAACCATGTACTCTGCAAAATGAAGGATGATTGTTTTTGTTGGTCTATTGTTGGTTCATTGCACGAACATCAGCTGTAGACGTCAGAGTTGAGTCATTCACATCACAGGTGTTGGATTAATCATAATGGATACAGCTGAAGTGTCACCTCTGTGACTAAAAAAATCAACTTTCTGTTTTAATAGTTTGACTTTAATAATGTAGACAAATCTTCCAAAAATGAAACATCTAATTAGTTAATAAATCACAGCACCTCTTTAAAATGTGATCTTTTTTATGAACCTTTGATGGAAACATTTTCTCACTAATCAAACACGTCCAACAAAAGAATCATTAAAAATCCGGCGGCACAAAACATGTCACACTGAAGCCCGACAACGCCAACTTCTATTACGATATGAAAAGTGAAGTAATGAGCAGATTTACAGGGTGGTGCTTATTTTCTCTTCACTTTAAGGAGGCTGGATGAAGGTTTGACAGGCGGCTGAGAGGAGATGATGAAGGGTTGGAGGAGGAGGAGGGAGATGGAGATTCGACAGAGAAAGAGTTGCACAAATACGACTCGCTGAAGGTCAGCCTGAGGCCGAGCGGCTGACAGCGCCTTTTTAAATAATGAAGATATGAAAAATTGAAAATGAGCAATTTGATTATCCTCTCGTCAGCAGCCTCAGTGATGCATGGAGGACGGCCGGCCTGTTTGCACTTCATTTCATTACAGAGGAGGAAAAATGAAAGCAGATAAAGCGAGCAGGTCACCGATTGAATATCGAAAAGATGACAGCGGTCGGCGCTGAATTCAGTGACGGGTGTCGTCCTCTCTGGAAGATTGTGGTCTGACCTCGAGGTACGAGAGAGTTTGTTTTTTATAAACACAGAAACGGAAGAAATAAAGTTTGACCTCAAAAATTTTACAAATTCATATTTACAGAGACAGAAGTTTAGATTGTTTGGCAACGTGTTCGCTGACGTTAGCATGGGCTAAGCAGTGAGTCACATACGTCCAAATGGTGTCATATTGTAAGTATTTCATATGGCCCGAGCCCGACAAAAACACACACATGACAAGGCCTCGCCTGGCCTGGGCCCAAGAGGAGGGGTCCAACCCGGTTTAAGGCCGTCAGCCTCCATACATGGGGCGCAACATCACCGTGAGGGCATCAGCACCCGCATATTCGTTTAGTTTCCTTAAGCTGAAGTTCCTTCAGTGAGGTTGACGGGAACATTTAGTGAATCGAGTATAAACACGGACAGTCTTTCTTCATGCTGTCACACACTGCTGGCAATCTGATGGCCTGGAGTTCAATTTAAACCTGAATCCTATTTTTAAAGACAAACCGCTGTGAGGTTGAGGCTTATCTATACCAACTGTATATACCATCATCTCCAAACCTTCATCATGACATGTGTCAACCTTACACAGCCAGTGTTCATCTCCCCCCCCTCCTCTCCTCCGCTCCTCAGAGCTGGAGTTGGAGATGCTATCAGGCTTTCAGCGACCTGCCTCACATTCATACGTCACCTTTAGGTGTCAAGTCACATTATCAGACCTGTGGATGGAGGGTGGGGAGGGGAGGGGTAGCTCATCAAGCTGTCTCAGCTCTGTCAACAGCTGCATTTGTAGCTGCTGGGATTGGTATCTTATATCTCTACAGAGCTGCCCAACATGCTGGGAACAGACGCAGCTGGGTGTTGGTGGACGTTATTTAAAAAAAGGATATTTGTTTGAAAGAAGCACGCTCTAACCTTCAGTTAAATAGTTTATTTAGGATTATTTCATTTGTGTCATTTATCAGAGTTAGTGTTTCACTTCAATATGATCGTCTCAAAGTGCTTCACACAAGACATTCAAAAATAATGACAAAGAGAAAAAGCAACACATGAGAAGAAAACGTTTTAATAGGTATTAAAACGGCCAATAAGGGGGCGCCGGTTGTCTGGTGGTTGGTGTGCACATGGGGCAACCATGTGCGGAGGCTGGTGTCCTGCGTGTGTTGTTCCCCGCTCTCTCTCTCTCTCTCTCTCTCTCTCTCTCTCTCTCTCTCTCTCTCTCTCTCTCTCCCTGATTTCTGACTCTGTCCACTGTCCTGTCTCTAGAGCGGAGGCATGGACAACAGCCAACAAATCCCAGAAAGTAAATAAAAAATAAAGATGAAAACAGAGGAACAGGAAAGAGAGTTTATCAGTTTTTCTTCATGGAGTCCAAAGTTTTATTTGTTACTGTCGTATTTCCTATTGATTGATTGATATAATGCTTTATTCGTCACTAGTCAAAGACCAGTGAAATTCCGCCATCTCCTCTCCATACATATACAGACATACATACAATGTAACAGGGTGTGAACAGGACAGGAGACAGAGCATTTGGAAAAATACAGCATAACAAGAGGAAGGGTAGGAGGGAAAAAGCAACCCCCAAACTATGCTCCTGTAGAGCACAGTATGGGAACATAAAACACTCCTCAGCACATAGGCACATAAAAAGACTACGTTACAACATGAAAAACACATGACAGGCAACTGGGGAGTGGGTGGTGGGGGTGGAGTAATCCAGCAGGGCATCAGGCATCTTGACATTGCAGCTGAACAGCGCATGTCACAGACCCTTCCGTCCGACTGGAGGGTACAAAGCTGCGAAGGCGTGGGATTTGGGGAAGGGCTATGGTGAGTGCATATCTGTATATATATGAAAGTTCGTGGTTGTGTATGCCTGGAGATGCGCTCCTCCCGTCACACAGTCTAGGTATCTCGGATCGCAGGGATGTTCTCGCGATAACACAGCAAGTTGCCATGGAGAAAGCCTTGACCATGTCCCAGTCAAAGTCAACAATCAGCAGGTGTCTGTGGGAGTAGGGTAAAGGAACACAAGAGCGTCTCAGAGCAGTGATCTGCAGGGGAAGTTGTTGTTGCAGCAGCGGCCTTGGCCAAGGCCAGTGCTGTCTAGGGGAGCCGAAAGATAAGATAGGAATAGGTCATCTTGGTTCGAGCAGCCACATTGGTTTGTGCGACTACTCTCTGTGTCCATTTTGGTCTCCGAATCTTTCAAACTGCCTTTGCAGACCCGTGATCTTCTCCAAGATGTTATCCATAATTCGGGTATTACTCCCATTTTGAGTGACCACGGCTCTGCCCATCGCTTCAATCATAACGGGCAGCGTTAAGGGGCTTTGGACAGCTGCCTCCGTCTTCTTAATTACTCGATAAACCTGGCCAACGCCTATTCCAATCAGCAGAAGACCAGTTACCATAATAGCCAATATGTAGATATCCTCAATGTCCTCCACGGAAAGAGGCGCCAGGCACACGACCCGCCACTCCTCCCACGAGTCCCTCATGTACCCAGCAGCGAACGTTCCGGTAGGGCATGTGGGTTCCCCCGAACCCGAGCTTCTCGTCGAGAAGATGGTGTCAATTGCGCTGAGAGACCAGTTGATCAAATCCATAATTTCTAGTTTCGAGATCAGTGCAGAGAGAGTCTCTTCAAGTATCAGACAGTAGACAGCACAAGACAAGAGAGAGCAAAGCAGGCAAGGTCAGGGAGAGGAGAGGGAAGAGAAATGCGACCGCCTTCACTGAGAGCCAAAGAGAGATAATAATATATATATTATAATATATAATCGCCAACTGACTATCTTAACACTTACTTTTCAGTTTAAATATTTAAGCTAGGTGTTAGCTGATAACTGTTTAGTAACCCTGAGCTACAATCCGCCTCCTTCTTCTTTCTGGTCCAAAAAGCCATATATGATGACGTCAAACCCACCAATGTTGGAAAACATTTAGCCCCCGGAGGAGCCGGTTTAGCCCGGTGCTTAGAGCGTGCACCCCGTGTGCAGAGTCTACAGACCTCGTAGCCATCCTGATTTTGAGTTTCGGACCCTCGACATTTGCCACTTCTTCCCCCTATACTCTCTTTTCTTAACATCGCCGCTCTCTATTCTCTGTCCTTTCCAAAATAAAGGTAAAAACGGCTCAAAACTGAGACATACATTCTATATAAGTAATAATTAATCAATCTGACAGATGACAACAATCAGGATTCATATTCAAACGACCTGCTGGGCGGGGCCAGCCTCATTACCTGTACAGTAGTTTGTTCAGTTTGTGTGAAAGCCAAAGTGGTCTCTTAACAGCGCTGTCAATCACTCACACACACACACACACACACACACAGCATGGAGTCAAATGACTTATTGATCAGCTGATTCATAAACACAGCAGGAAAATATTCAGCTGTAGCAAATTTACATGATGGAATGAACATTGAGTATCTGTCAGCCTGCACACACTCATTAGCATATTTTACACCTTCAATTAGCTCTGACACAAGCGGCTACTGAGCATGCAAAAAATAAATCTTTGTACAAGGTTACCGACCGTGTGTGTGTGTGTGTGTGTGTGTGTGTGTGTGTGTGTGTGTGTGTGTGTGTGTGTGTGTCAACAAACTGCAGTCTAAGCAGGTAACATGCAAAGCAGCTGGTTCAATGAGAAAGTGACGAACAGCGAGGTTTGACATTTTGTTTTTAATTTTAAACTTTTTTAATTTAATGGAACGAGATGAGGAGAGACTTGAAGCCCGAGTTTAGGGTCGTTCCAGTTCACAGTGGGCTCTTAACCATCAAACCACCCAGGTGTTCAGAAGTTTTCTGATTGGATCAAATTTAAATAAAAAACGTTTTACACTTTCAATTGATTAATCACTACACTGACAGTAGAAAAAGTAGAGTGCCTTTAATACAACCATGCATCAAACTTTTCCAGAAACTTAGTGACATGTAAATCACAAGGTAGCCACGTCCTGAAGTAAACCGTGCTTTATGGTGCGTTGCATTTGGGAGCTGGGAATGACGTCACACCTGAGTTAACCAAGTTCAAGTTGTGAGTTGGCAACAAGTCGGAGAAGCAACATGGACGCCTCGAGGAGTAGCTTTGTTCTGTTAGCTAACACCTGGCGATAACAACAAACTACGTGATGGTTTGAGCACGAAAATAACATGACAACATGTCCACAGACAGAACTTTCACTAAATGAGGACTAAGTTGCTAATAAACAAGATAGTTACAGCCTTAACGTTACTGTTGATGCATGTAGCAGCCATGTTGGATTTTAATTTGGACTTTCTGAAGTTGCTTCAAGTTGCTTCGAGTTCGGAATTCCAACTTCATGGCGGCGCTCTGATGACGCATCAGACCAGCAACTTGGAATTTCCCACTTTTGAGAACAAATGGAACGCAGCATCAATGTTTAATCTTTACTCAAACCCAAGCAGCAACGTCCGCTGTTCAAAAGTGAAGCCAATGTGGGAGTGCAGTTCCTGGAGTGTCCACTAGGGCTGGCTGAAAAAGCAAAAGCAAAATTCCCATTATATCTCATCATAAAAAGCTATTTACAGCAGAAATAATAAAGCCTGGTTCAACCTGCTTCGAAGTAAGCTAAAGTAAGGGCCACTTACTCGTCTATTTGCATATAAATGACATATTTTGCAACCAGTGCAATCGCCCCCTGTTGGCCATTTAAAGGAGTGCATGTTTTAACACGTTTATATGTTGGCTGCACCTTCAGACCCAGATGTTATGTTCACTTTTATATACAGTCTAACAAACTCTCTCCATACTTGGTTTTGCACATCACTTTTTTTTTCTGTGGTTTGATGGATTTCAGTAGAAAATGAAAAACTGGACCTTCTCTTGATCCTTAAATATGTCTCCATGAATATCATAACTTTTAGGGAAAAAGCACAAATGTCAAAAAATAGACTTCTTACATGCAAGAGAAGCACATCCTGATTAGATCCTGCAACGTTATTTAGTATTTAGTGTGGAAGGTGTTGGTGGTAAAGTGAAATCTCTTGTGGTTTGAACATTTCTGAGCTGAAAGAATAATTGCATTAGTTTGACTGATGGATGAACCACCATCTTGAGTTCAGCCATTACTTGAGATCTGGCTTCTTTACAAGCTCGAGTGCAGACATAAGTGAACAGTGAGAGCTGAGAGCCGTTCTGATCTGCACGGACGGACACATCGATCCCTGCCTGTGGGGGTTTGGACAGAAAAGACTCAAGTAATTGGCGATTGAAGAGCACCTCCATTCTCCCACCTGTTTAAAGGTTATTTTGTCATCAAGTTGAGCGCTAAATACCAACACAGTGCACCGCACACTGACAGCTCTGAGGAGACCTCAGACTCTTTCAAAATGACATTTCAAACTGTGATTGTGCTCATAAATCTTAGTGTGTGTCTGTGATGATGCAGGTTAAACTGAAAACACATTAACATGTCCAACATTTACACCTGGTCTAAGCCAAACACAGGACTTCTAGTTTTTTTTTTCTAGAAAACGTCTTTCAGGGGCAATCTCCTGTCTGAACTTTGTCTGGACGAGTGGTGAAGCCACAGACAATTGTTTACATGCACAGTTAAGTCGAGCTACAGTTACAGCTCAATTAGGCATTTCATTGGTATTCAGTCCTTGTTCCAGTATACATGCACTGGGGGAGAATCCATTTATTGATGGAAACGTGTCAAACTCCATTGGAGTAGATTTAGCATGTTTTCGTTTTGGCTTCAGCGGTTTTTGGTTTCATTTCTGAGGATGAAGGTGCAGCTTTTGTTGCATCTAGTTTCTCACAGAAGTGTTGTAGTACTCGAAATCGGTCTTGGTCTCAAGACCGGTCTCATCTCAGAATCGAAAGCATTTTTACTCGGTCTTGTCTCGGTCTCGGAGCACCCCGGTCTCGGGCATTCTTGTCCAATCTTGAGCTAGTTCCCTTTTGCTGATGAAACCTCACAAAAATGGAGTCAGTGAACGATTGTGGTTTGATTATTTGTCACCAGTGTATGAGTCACTCTCTTTTCAGGAATTGGCAAGAGAATCTTTCCAGGTAATCCAGAGCTTCACATGCAGGACAAAATATGACATCCAATCAAAATCTAATGAAAACTAATTGAATTATGGGACCACCTTTTTCTCATCAGGAGTGAGCAGGGAGATGATTATGATGGGAATAATTCGGCTGGTATTTCTCCAGGATAGAGGTCCCTGTGTGCACACTCGTGATTCAAATCCACTCTCATAAATCAAAGATGTGAGGGGCTTCAAGGTAATTCAGTTTAGAGATAAAAATATGCACTCTCTGAACTCGGCTGGAAATACTTAGAATGAAAGTTTGGCTGCAAAAAAAAAAGATGTGTTCCTAATTTAAGTACATCGACAAGTAAGTGAGAAAATTCAAAACAGAGAGCTCATTCTAAAGCATCGGTGATGTTTCAAAAAGTTTTATTTACACTTTTTGAACTCAAAAACAACAACACCATATCAGATCCTGTGGCCTTAGTTCACACGCCCCATGCACAGAGGCTGCAGCCGTCGAAGCGGTCGACGTCTTTCATTCCCCACTCTCTCTTTTTTCCAACTCTATCCACTGTCCTGTCCTTCCAAGGAGATCGATCACTTTTAAAAAAAAAACTCACACCACAGGAACATCTGGCAAGACAATCAGTACAACCATCAAAAAGTCGTGACTTTGCTCAGTTTGTCAGAGGGGGGAGAATCAGGCCTGAAATCGTCCTGATTATCTCGTAGTGTTTACCTTCTTATTGCATGCAGAATGTGACAAACGAGAGCATGCACTGTTAGAAGGTTTGTGAGTCTTTGGTGTGAGGTTCTTCGTCGTGGAATATATATTTGGAAAATCTCTGCAGGATTCATTGTCAACAGAAGCGGAGAGAGTCTCACTTCAGAGTGTCGGTTTGACTTTGAGCAGACGAGAGGAGGACCTGTTGGGAGGCAGAGATGAAGTGAGAGGGAGAGGAGCGCTGAAGGGAGCAGCAGCTTTTTCTTTCATGCGGTGAAACGTATCGCCTCTCGGCTGGTAATGTCTTGTCACAGTTAATGTTCGCTGCAGTCTGCTGTCATTTAGCGGCGGGGTGGAGGTTATTGTCGTAGCCTTCCCACAATCCAATGCTCCAGAAATAGCCACCAAACAATTGAATCAAAACGGAGTTTTATTCTTTTTCCCCCTGACTGCTGCTGCAGCTCTCTGCACCGTCGTCCTCCATCCCTTCCTGTTTTGAATCAGTTAACCTTTCTGTTCGGGGCGACGCGGCGGGGTCTTGCTCCACAGATTAGCCACTGACGCATTTATCAAGGGATGACAAATGAGCTGTCCTTCCAGATGCCTGATTACTTGACCTTTATTGCATAGGAGCTGGGCGGTTAGCAGAGAGGGGCGGGGGGTCCTGATGGGAGCTAAGTGGTGCCAGTCTCGTATTCGCCAGCCCGTCGTGAGAGGAAACGCCTGGATGCAACACCTCGTCGCTGACGTGAACAAGAATTAAGAAAGAGGTTATTAAGATTGGCCGCCACTGAGGCAAGGTAATTGAAACTCCTGCATTCTCCAGAAACAGGCAGAGACCCGGCACATCAGTTTCTATTTGAGGCAGAGAGGCTGATGAGTATCACACATTAAAGCCCGGAGAGGAAAATTGTCCTTTTAGCGGCCTCTGATTTGAGATCATTACACGAGTGGGACTGCTTCGGTCCCTGAATGTGCCATTTCTCCTTTTTCCTTCTGCCAGCTCATTTCTGGTTTTGTCTTGCAGCAGATTGTCATTTACTCCTATAATTGAGTTTTTTTCTCGGCTGTTTCCCTGTTTCTGCACACAGCATGCACACCTGATGGTTTGAGGTTTATTAAGCTCTGCACCTTTACACAGACTGCTGCTCAAGCTGCAACCGGCTGAACAAAAAAACCTGCTGAATATCAGTGTCTGTAGCCGGATACAGCATTTAAATGATTTCATAATGTGCATTTAATATCCAAATGTATTCATTATTGACTGATATCTTTCTTAGATTTATCTTCAATCTGTAGAGAAAGATATAAATATACACATTTACTGTGTTGATGTAGTTATCAAACACAGACAAGATGGTCACTCAACTGGAAAGTAACTCTGCATGTACGTGCGTCACCGCTTTGGGCCGAAAGTTTACATTTTCTTGACCGTATTTGTGCAGTCGACATCATGGGGGGGGGTCTTAATGTCTGTATTCACAGGCTACTGATTTGTTTTTGTCTTTTTCTTGTGTCTTCGTGTCGGTAAGAGAGGGGAAAAAGGGGATCACAATAACCGTGTTTGAATGCAGCTGAATATAAGCTCTCATTTACATGCTCTTTGTTTCTGTTGTCAGACAACAGGGCGAGTATTACATTTGATGGAGGCTCATAAATATCATGATGACCAGCCAGCAGCACAGAGCTGCAGGGCTGCAGATAAAACGGTAACGTGACGACAAAGACAGAATAAACACAAACACAGGTTAATGAAAGCAGCCGTGCTCTGAAATCAGCGAAGTGACATTTTCAATGTGGAGACGACTAAAGGTTACCAACAACAAAAGATCTTATTCACTGCCGAAAAGAATCCGTCAAATAAACGAAGAAGAAGAAAAAGTTCACAAACATCTGAACTGGGATAGAACTCTGAAAGCAGGAAGCTGTTTGCTCTCTTGTGTTCCCAGTTAGAGACCTTTCAAAATCAAATGAAGAAACTTCATTTCTTAATTTACAAACTTGAAATGTAATAAAACAAAAGTTGTATATTTCAATAATGACATTCGACAGAGAAATCCATACTTCATACAACATATTTGCCTCCACAGCCCGTCTATCATTGCATCTTCCAACCCATACAGTTGATGTTTCGTTGTGTTTTTGCACATATTGGTGCATATGGCTTTAAATTCATCCAAATGCAATTTGTTTGGGATCTGCTCCGTGGTAAAATGATCCAGCAAAACTAGAAGCCTTGTGTACCTGCTGCAGAGGACTCTAGACGGGGCGGAGCCGAGCGGCAACCTTCGGTCTTGAAAAATGAAGCCAATGCAGAAGTGCAAAATCCTGCAGTTCATTGAGTGTCCACTAGAGGCTGGCTGCAGGAACACAAGAAGTCACATACACACCCATTCAAAACAGCCTGTTTTTACAGCAGACATAAACACGTTTACAGCCTGGTACAAAAAATGAAATAGGTGTGATTAGTTATTGTCAACGCTGGCACACACTGTGTACAGGGGGTGATTTTTTTTAAACAGCTCCGTTTTGATTTCATGAACGATACCAGTTATCCATAGTGAGGCGCGTAGCTGACATGATTGACAGGTGAGCGCGATGTAATGGTTCATCAGGAGGCTTAAAACCCGCCTCAGCTCCAGCTCTCAGCCTGTCGTTAAGTTGACAGCCGAGAGAGACGGATGGAGACAGAGATGTGGTCAGCGATATTGTCTGCACTTTGCTTTCATGCCCCATAAAAGCAACAAAAAGCCTTATCTTAAGTCAAAGGTGCCTCACCACAGAAAGATTGCATTATTAAGGACAGTGAGATTTCTTAATGAGCGGGTTTATATGCACACAGAACCTGCTTGGTACATTCTCTCCTGACATCTTTATACCTTGGTCGGCATTATGTGACCGCTGTGGTGATGCAGAAGACGAGGACACAGTCCCACTCCATACCTCCTCCTGAGCCTGCATCTCCTCGGGGAGCTTCAGTGGAGTCCTGCTCCTTCTGTCTACGCTCTGCACGCTCAGCTTCACTTCACACACCAGTAGTTCTGTTTCTTCAGCAGAAAATGTAATGTTTGCTCCTCCGACTTAAAGAACCCACCGATTAGGCCGTGTGTTAGATTCAGACAGAACTGGCTTTGAAAGAATTTGGAGATTTTAAGAAACTAATAAGTCTAACAAGTACACGTGGAGTGGCACATGGCCTAAATGCACCATCAAACCTGCACTGTAGATTGTTTAAATGGAGCCTGCGGTATTTAAATGTGCTGCCCTTTCATGTTTCTGTGAGGTCCACTTTCTTCAGATTCACTTTTTTCATGAAGTCCATTTCTCATCTCTGCACTCAAACTTTCCAATTTGTCCATCGACTAACTTGAGCAGCCGTCTTCACGCCGAGAAGGAGGAGTATTTTTTTAATCCCGCGGGCTCTGAAAAGTGAGGTCAGGACTTCATCAGGGGCCTCCGGGGCCTGCGGAGCCCCTCTCTGGTCTGTGCAGCAGATGAGGGGATCAGCAGGGTGTGAAATGGCCGCGGTGATTGCTCCGAGGCCACGAGGCCTCCAGCCCATTCACAGGCCTGTCAGCTCTCTAATAGAGCCGGTGGAGATTGGAGACGGACTCACAGTTACTGAACCCCCCCCCCCATCATACTGTTAAAGGTACAGTGAAGCATAAAGATTGAAAAACTTGTAAAAAGTGAGCACTGAGCTTCCTCATTCTGCTGCCTACCGTGTTCAAGCCTTTTTTTAAGTTTCCAAAAAGATACTCAAGATGTGTTTTTCTCTCAACAAGGAAAGGTGATTGGAGCTTCTCATTGTGGTGTCGATTAAATGCTGCATCATGTTGGTTGTGCTATTTGTGTAGTTCCCCGTCTTCTTACAATATTTGCACACAGTTTTTGTCTCGTCTGTTATCTTCTCACCTCTTTCATTTTCTGTCTTGAAGCCAAAATGCTTCCACACCTCTGATTTAAAAGACGCTGGTGCGTCCTCAATTTTTAAATCTTGCTCTGCAGCTGCTGACCTCCTCTGCTCTACAGCTGCTGACGCTCACCATATTATTGAGATTAATTTTTCAGAGTACCGATGTTAACCTCGACACCTTTGAATCAATTTATCACGATTTTACGATTAACCTTTACATCCTGTTAATGCAATTCTGATGTCTGACGTCCCTCTTGCAAATCTGAAGTGAGCGTTGAGTACGCTGACGCTCAGAAAAACAAAGTGGCTAGAAATCAAACTCCTAAACTCTGCAAGAGAGGTTCGAATTTTAATCTTTAGAGTTTGCTGAAGGCGATCCACGAGGTTGGGGCATCTAAAGAAAATGTACAGTAGTTTTATCGAGTTCAGTAAAAGCTCGAGGGACTTTAAGAACGAGCCAATCAGAAGAGCGAATCATGTAGTCTTGAATATCTATAAAAACAAATGCATGTTGCGCCTCTCTTCAAGAGAAGCTAACCGGCCCTCCCATACAGCTCACAGTGATGAGTGACGGATCTGTCACCAGTTATAAATCTCAGGGTGGAGTGATGGAGTTTGAATGTTGTTTACTTTATTAATCCCTGAGGGAAATTCTGGTTTTACACTCTGTTACTGAGAGCTGCTTCTCACACACACGCACAAACAGGACCTGTGGACATGCATTAGTGGAGAGATGTCAGAGTGTGGCTGCACTGTATACGCAGGGAGCGCACCAGAGCGGTGGGGGTTTGGTGTCTTGCTCAAGGGCACATCGGCAGTGCTCGGGAAGTGGCGTGGCACCTCTACCAGACCAACTTCCAAATTTTGGTCCGTATCGGGATTTGAACTGGCGACCCTCCCCTTACGGACTGAGCTACTGCCGCACAAGCAGTCGAAGCTGCAGCACGTCTATAAATGACATCGCTGTAATCCAGAGTTGACGAGAATACAGCTTCAACAATTCTTTTTCTGCACGATAATGGAAAATCAGATTTTCCATTGAAACTGAAAAAGATGAAATATAAACGTTCTTCCCAAAATGTTCAACTTCTCTTTTGAAACAAATCAGCTGCTTCAGTAGACATCCAATATTTACTGTGGGAATCAGTATGTGAAATAATTAAGGATCTCTTCTTTTGATTAAATATGAAGCAGTTTCTAAAAATAGTTCTAAACCCAGAGTCACGATTTTTAATAATAATAGAATAAAAAGTATATGAAAGCAGATTTAAGATGTTCCTCTCCGACTGAAAGGGAGCTGAGCGTGGCCCTCAGTAAAGTGGGCCAGGCAGCTTTTTGATGTGTGGAGTGTAAATATAGCCCTCCGCCCTCCGTCTAATTGTAGCTGTACTGTTGTTTTCATATTGTTGAATCTCAGAGATGTATAATTCATCACGCAAATAATCTGGAACAAAACAAACTCTCCTCCGAGCTCCCGAGAGGCCGAGCGTCTAATGAGTTCACTCCATAAAATATTCATACCTCTGCAAAATATACTGTCACTTCCCCAGCAACACACAGACACACACACACACAATACACACGATACATACACACACACACACACACACACACACACACACACAGTACACACAATGTACAATATCCCATTAAATATAATAGCAGGTTGTGGGACTGTGACTGCCCGTTGATCACTGTCAACCAAAAACACTCACTGTGTGTGTGTGTGTGTGTGTGTGTGTGTGTGTGTGTGTGTGCGTGTGCGTGTGTGTGCGTGTGTGTGTGTGTGTGTGTGTGTGTGTGTGTGTGTGTGTGTGTGTGTGTGTGTGTGTGTGTGTGTGTGTGTGTGTGTGTGTGTGTGTGTGTGTGTGTGTGTGTGTGTGTGTGTGTCTCTGTGTGCGTGTACGCGTGTGTTGACTGTTCAGTTGTTTTTTTACGTGGCATGTAGAGATGTTTTTGAAAACAATCCTCGTAAAGAAAGTGTCTTTCAACTTTTACACCTTATAAAAAATAATGAGATCTAAATGTAAAGGTAGTTTTTA
The DNA here is from genome assembly GCA_020745685.1 of Tautogolabrus adspersus. Lineage (NCBI taxonomy): Eukaryota > Metazoa > Chordata > Actinopteri > Labriformes > Labridae > Tautogolabrus > Tautogolabrus adspersus. The sequence goes on along the minus strand of CM036539.1, from coordinate 30,673,745 downwards.
TGAATAATGATTTGCAGAAGATTGGTAATATAGTTTTGTTTTGTTATCACACTGGTGATGGCTGAGTTTCCCAGTTGACTTGTAGATGTTCAAATTAAAATGAATTTTGATGCTTTGTTGTCAGGAGGCGTTTATTCATGTTGTGTCTTGGCCTCCACTATGCAAGGCATAATCAAGCAGCAACCTCCGCTCTTGAAAAATGAAGCCAACGTGGAAGTGCAAAGTCCTGCAGTTCGTCGAGTGTCCACTAGAGGCTGACTGCAGGAGCAACAGAAGTCACATACACACCCATTCAAAAAAAAAAAAATAAACATGTTTACAGCCTGGTACAAAAAACAAAATATGTCTGATTAGTTATTGAGGGCTGAATTTTTTTTAAACGGCTCAGTTTTGATTTTATGAATGATACGTGTTATCCATAGTTAGGGGCGTAGCTGACCTGATTGACAGGCGGGGCGCGGTGTAACGGTTTGTCAGGAGGCTTAAAACCCGCCTCAGCTCCAGCTCTCAGGCTGAGACAGCATTTCCAGCATGGCGGCTGCTGCTGATGAGCCTCCAGAGCCCCCTGCAGGAACAGATGGGTGACGTCACTCAGGCTTCGTCCTTCAATATTTACAGTCTATGGTTACAGCACGTTCCTAAAACGTTTCAGCAAAGATTCACAGTGAGTGAAACATTTAACTGTTAAAAAGGAGGCAGGATGACACTTCCTCCACATGTGCAGAACAAAATCATTTAAGCTGTGATTCTTTGTCCACAGGGGGCGCCAGAATCAATACGAAACAAGATTTTACAGAAGTTGCTTTAATAATTAGATAATAATGGGAAGTAGACGCCGTAGCTTTGAGACAATTCTACTAACGTTAAAATCCTTTTCACCTGAGTGCGTGACGTCCAGAATTTAACCAGAATTAAGTCAGACTTCAACTCCAATTCAAGCTCTTTTTTTAAGGGGTTTAAATCCAAGAGAAAAAGAGATATCACTTTCAAAGTCTTAAGAAGATGTTTTGTCCTTAAAAAGATGAAACCAAATCTTAGTTTCTTCCTTATTTTTCAGCTGAGAGATGAAGATTTGGACATTTTGAGCGACACAGTTTTCCCAGATGTGATCTGTCTCCAGGCTGCAGGGCAGACAGGTGGAACCCGAAGCTTCATCCAATCACGGCCGATAATGACCTGTGGATCGAGAGATGAGGGAAAAAAATCAAAGAGCAGGTTTTTCATTTCGTGCTGAGACGCCGCCGTCCTCCTTTGATTCACTTCTGTCTCAGAGGAGGGAATTAAGTCCAACAGCCTCTTCAGGAAATCATCTCTCCTTTTTTAATATTCTCCAACGCCGCGTGGCTTCTCAGTGAGCCGAGGTCGAGGACCGGGTTCACGATCGGCGGCCTCTCAGATAGCAAGGCGAGGAGGAAGGGGTCGGCTGATTTTCATTAAGATGGACTCCGGAGCGCTTGTCTTATTAGCGGGTCATTAGGCTCTCCGTGGTTGACAGATTGGCTGAACAGGAAGCAGGGGAGCAGGCAGAAGGTAATTGCACTAAGAGTGACCACACAGGTGCCTGCGCGCCCCGCGCTCCTTGATTGGTTAATTAGCGTGATGTCAATCAGCCCCCTCCAGCAGCTCGCTGTCGCTGTAGTTAAAAGGTGTGAGTTTGTAATGAAGCCTGAAACTTCTTCTCTTTCAGCTCGTTACGGATCCAATTAAAAAAAAACAGACGACTAAATAGAGAGGACACACTAACACCGGTCACACTGTCACAAACTGTGGCAAAGTTACAGGATGTTGGATATAGAGCATCATGATTTTTGTCATCAATAAATGCAGTTTTAATCATCTTTTATTTTGTAAAACATGTATCTGCTCGTGAGATGATAATCCTCAAGGGTTTACTTTTGCCTGCGCTCTCACCGTGCAGCTATGAGCTATGTGGGATGTTTGTAATTTTTGAAAACTAGCATGATTTTGAAAGTAGCATTACCTCAGTGCTCCGTCTGCACCCACCCCCTCCCCTCTGTGCTCCCTCAAAAGCCACGCCCCTCACTTACATGCACGAGCGCCGTTGCTCCAGAAGCGGACCTCAGCTCATCTCTTGCATTGTGTAGAAACTACGTCGTCTCATGTCTCATTCAGCGGTAAGTAAACTCTCAGTATAAACTCAGACGCGCTTTGAGTGTGGGCTAGAGCACGCAAGAGGTAGAGAGCAAGCAGGGAGACAGGGAGGCGTGTGATTGGTTCATCAGATTGGTACCTCGTGGCAGACATTGGTCGAAGTTTTCACAGGCTTACAACTGCAACAGATGACAGATTTTCTTTGTTCCTTTCTCAGAGCACATGAGTTATTCATTTCTGTCAGGACCTAAAGACAATTTCAACCAAAATCTTAAAAAGTGGATCTGGAGGAAACTACCAACCCTGCCTTTAATGTGTATATATAAAGATATGAGAAGGATATTTGTATTATCACTCATGTTTAAGTTTAAGTCTTGAGTTCAAAGACTAGGCCTGTTTTACTCCTGTGCTGTGTTCACTTCCTCTTTACTCCGGGGCTCCGAGTTTAAAGAATATAAAAACACTAAGACCACCATACATTATACAAACACTAAATGTTTTTTCCGACGCCCCTGCAGCTCCTCGAAGCAGCCGGCGTTCGCGCCCTTTCTTTTGTTTGTTCTGAACGATTTAACAGCAGCTGAAGGCGGGCTGAGAGCAGCGTTTTTTCTCTCCATTATGAAGCCATAATTGCTGTGTAATTACTCCTCCATTGTTGTTTAAGCAGCTGAGAGACCTCTTGTGCTAATAACATCAAAACTTCAAAGGTGACACGATGATGCCGTCGTGCATGAATATTCACGAGGACGAAGACAGGGCGGCGTTTAAGCAAACACACAGACCTCGTGTTTGTCCTCGGAGAGATGATGTTTTGTTTTGGTGTGTGACTGCAGAGGAACATGTTTATTAAAACACCTGTTTCTGTCTCATTACAAGTCAGTACTGTAAAATACAGCAGTCTGCTCTGTGTGGACCTGTTTGTTCTTCAAGTCCCCATGATGTCTTCTTCAGGGGTCAGACCATACACTGTAAATATTAATGGATGAAGCCTGAGTGACGTCAGCCATCTGTTCCTGCAGGGGGCTCTGGAGGCTCATCAGCAGCAGCCGCCATGCTGGAAATCCTGTCTCAGCCTAACTTTCATTCAACCTAACGACAGGCTGAGAGCTGGAGCTGAGGCGGGTTTTAAGCCTCTTGACGAACCGTAACATCCCGCCCACCTGTCAATCATGTCAGCTACGCCCCTAACTATGGACAACACGTATCTTTTACAAAATCAAAAAGGAGTCGTTTAAAAAATCATCCCCCGTACAACGTGTGCTCATGATGACAATAACTAGTCAGACCCATTTTTTTGCCTGTCATGTGTATGTGACTTTCGGTGTTCCTGCAGCCAGCCTCTAGTGGACTCTCGACGAACTGCAGGATTTTGCACTTCCACATTGGCTTCATTTTTCAAGAGCGGAGGTTGCCGCTTTGGTCAGACTGAAGACTGCTCTGGTTAAGATAGTCATGATACCAAAACTTTAAACTTAGATATGAAACCGGTAAAAATCAAACAATTTTAATACCTGCTTTGATACCACGACAACAGCAGTATAAGTCCTAGGCAACTCTATATTGGGTAATTTGTGGTTTTAAATTATCAAAATTTACAAGCAAACTCCTGCACACCGTCTCAATTTTACAAATACATTGGCAACTTTTGGTCTATTTTTTTAAATGAGTTTGGGTGAAGAAATGTGTGGGGTGACACGCACAACATGGATTGTCATATACTGTATGCATACAGTTGTGTCCTGCCGCCGGTCAGCACTGCTGTCCACTTATTTCTGTCTCCCTCGTCTCTCGTGGTTATTGTAGAGACACACGACTTCCTCCAGACCCTTTCATGACGTGATCGTCAAGATTTAAAATCTTAAATATCAAACATGTTTGATATAAATCAGGGCGTCCCCCATTTATATCAAGCTCAGACTTCAGGACCCGTTCATCCTGATAAAACAGACAGTCAGGACCTGACCTTCACAGAGTCCAGACCTGAATATTACAGAGGCACTATGGGACCACCTGCACAGAGAAAGAAATTAAAAGCAGCCAACATCTGCAGAGGAACTCTGAGAAGAAGCCTGGTGTAACAAAAACAAGATTTCTTAAGAAAACTTCAGGACAGTCCAGAAGAGTTCAGGATGTGTTAAGTGCAAATAGAGGTCACACTACATACTGATTTTTGCCTGTAGTAGCCATTTTAATCTCTTTTTCCTGTAGTTTCTGGTCCATAAAAAGATTGAGTAATAAACATGGATAGTCTTAGAAAACCTCGCTTAAACAATCAAGCTAGAGGTGGCCGAGACTTTTCCACAGTGCTCTGGTTTCTTAAAGAACACATCTTCGATCAGGGATCAAAACATGGTGTGGTTAAAGAAAGGCCGAGCGTTCAGAACTGATCTGACCCAAAGCGACTTCTCCATCTGCAGCCTCTGACGGGCTGATCCAGCGGCGTCTGCTGCATTAACGGAGACTGTGCAGAGGAAATGTGTTTATTTATGAGCTGGACACTGTTAATTACCCGCTTGCATGGGTAATTATCTCCAACTTCAAAGACATTTTAACCCCTAGAGACCCACAAAAAAAGAGAGAGAGAGTGTGTGTGTGTGTGTGTGTGTGTGTGTGTGTGTGTGTGTGTGTGTGTGTGTGTGTGTGGCTGAGCCGACAAGGCGAGCTCAGGACGCCCAAATTATCAGCTTGCTGCTAATTAGCAGGAAATGATGAGTCATCAGAGAGATATTCAGAGAAACACACAAGATTCAGACTGAACACACGACCTGCGGTGATACGGACCACCAACAGCAAACACACGTAGCTGAATGAAAGTACAAACGTTTATCACACCGGGAAGGTTGCGGGCGTAACTGGGGGATACAAATGAAATTATGAAATTATGAATGAATTGAAGTGAAGTGAAAGAGGTGTTTTCCTTCTGATCACAGTAATGACGTGAGAAAGAAGCCTTTCAGTGGTGGTCTTGATTTAAAATCCAGAGTCCGCCCAGTCCGAGACAAGACCAAGTAAAAATGCTTTCGACTTTTGAGGAACTACAACCCTACCTGGGGGGGCTAAGGGGACTATTGTTTGAGTTGAGGGCGTAACGGGGGCTATGCAGTTTTTTAGAAGGCGCTTTAAGCTAACCCTGGACCCGGTGCAGCGGCGTGCTTGGTCTGTAGGTCGTCCATTCAAGCACATCAACGCAGGGAAATATAAATCAAACACCTGACCGAAGGGAGAGACGATTGAAAGAACATGACACCCTTTACAAAGAGGATTAAAGCTGAGGAACACAGGACCGTGGAATCATGGATTCACCGACTGTAGACTGTAAATAATAAAAATACACACTCTCAGTCTTCAGCTCGGTCAGAATACAGACATAAAAAAGAACACAGAAGAAAAGTCCTGTCATATGGTGGCGTGAGACGCATGGGGCACTGTGAAGACAGCTTGAGGAAGACTCTGCAGTCTTATTACACCCAAACAGAGCTATCAAACTGATTGTTATATTACTAATCATAAAGATAACATCCCAGGAGGCATGGCAGCTGAAGCATCGTGCTGGCAGAGATAAACCCCCTCAGCAGACTCTGTGAGGCTTGTGACGGTGAACGAAAAGAATGTGAATGAGGAGAAACACAGGAGGGAAAACCCTGATGCAGTCTGAGAAGAGCTTCCTACACCAGACAGAAATAGAGGTAGATATTGACCATCGCAATCATATTAAACGTCACCGCATCAAGTTCCAGAGGGAGAACTTTGCTGCATGTCCTTCCTGCTCTCTCCTCACTGTCAGGTGTGAAATAACACACAACAGCTTGTAAAGATATTTTAAATATGACCATGTCTTCCATATCTTCACACTGAGTAACACCTGAAGCAAGACAGCTGTTTCTAATCTCAAAGAACAACAGCTCCACCCTGTGGTCAGCGGATGAAGTGCAGGGATGCTGCAGAATCCAGCAGTTTTTAGTTGAATCTTTGTGTTTGTAATGGGTTTGTTTTAAGACTTTCTATTCATTTGTAACTTTTTTAAATCAGTTCTCCGTATATTTTGACTGGAGGTCAGACCTACTGAAGAGGGAGAAACGATTACCCAGGCTCATCTTCACCTGGGAAATAAATCTGAAAGTAAACACCAGGGCTCGTATTCACAAACATCCAGAGAATCCTCTGAGAACTCCTAAGGTGTGAAAGGAGTGAGGAGGACTTTTAACAGGCGTAAGAGTTTCTCAAGCTGAGGAGAAAATGGAGAAATGTTCTGAAGAGTATGTTTGACTCATCATTTGGGCCCAACAGACAAAAGTGATTTGTGCAGACATTTCAATCCATCTCTGACTTTTGTCAGTACAAAGTGAGACGTGCATGTTGAGTGTCTCTACATGTGGTTACCTCCTCAGGTGCATCCAATCACTAATGAAGACTCTTTACCAGCATGTGAAGAAGCTGCGGCACAAGTGAGCGTGTGATTTTAAACATTTTGTAGGCTGTATATAAAATGATCACACATGCTTATTTCAAAGTGTTCATAATTACACAATGTCTGACTAGATTCTGTGATCGACTTTTTTTTTTAGATCAACCAATCACAGCTTCTGAAAAAATGTGTCATACCTAGCAATGTGATCGACTACACCTCGGGCGCTGTGCCTCAGTGGTAGAGTCGTCGTCTCTCAACCGGAAGGTTGGGGGTTCGATCCCCAGCTCCTGCAGCAACATGTCCTTGGGCAAGACACTTAACTTCGAATTGCTCCCACTGCTTCGTCGACAGCGTATGAATGTGTATGAATGGGATTAGTTACATCTGATGGTCTTACTTCATAGCAGCCTGCCATCAGTGTGTGAATGTGTAGGTGTGACCTGCAGTGTAAAAGTGCTTTGAGTAGTCAGAAGACTAGAAAAGCGCTTTACAAGCTCAAGTCCATTGACCTCCTCACTGAGATCAAAGTTTCTGTCTCTTCCTCGATCCGAGTCGCTCTGAGAATGTTCCTAAATCACTCTTAAGCTAAAAGTCCTTGCTAGGATTTTTAAGCTAAATCAGGAGCTCTACGGGCCAGGAACTTAAAAATAAGCAAAACAATCTAGATCAGATAAAGGTGTTTGAATATGATATCAAGGTTTATATGGAAAGCCAAATTCAAATGATTCTAAAAAGAACGTAAAAAAACAAAGAAATAAACTAGAAACAGAGAAATATAAAAAGAGATTAAAAAGTCATCAGTAAGAAATCCAGGACACTTTGGATCGTGATTCAATAACATATTTTAATTTTCAGTGTTTTAGTATAAAAATCCCAGCGGCCTGCCGTCGGCTGGTGTCCGCTCCCGTTGGCTATAACTGTGGTTTTTTTCCCAGAGAATCAGCTAAAGTACCAAATCTATGTACACACAACATCCACATCCAGAGGGGCCAAACAAAAGCTGACATCTACCCATCGCTACCCCGTCAAAAAGAAAACATCAAACACTATCACCTCACCTCTCAGATTTAATGCTATTGATCAAAAATTTAAAAAAAGAGTCACAAAACAACAGAAGAAGAGGCGCCTCTACACGCGGCGCCTCGTGTGCCCGTAGTATTTTCTTACAATACTCTCTCTATAAAGTAATGCATATACATTTTCTGCTTTACAATAAATTAGTACAGGCACGTTCTCTTCTCTCCTACAGCTGACTGTAGCTCCGGTCAGGTGGAAAAGATGATTCTGTGACGCTTTACAGAAAGACTCACACTCATCACAGCACGCAAACATGAGAGGCTGAAAACAACTGTAAAAACACATTTAGTGGGAACCGTGTGGGCAGCAGATTTTTTTTGGTTTCGGTGTGAATGATGCACTTTCGGCATTTTTAAACTTTTTGAGAGCATCTATATAGATTTTATATAAATATGTACAAACAAAAAACAATGTAGAAGTAGTCCAGTAAAAACATTCAGGTAAAAAAAAAAGAAAAAAAAAAAAAGATGCAAACACAAAAACGTAATGCCAAAGACGAGAGAACTTGAAGCTTGAGAACTCAATAACTTACAAAAACCGTAAAAAAAAGGAGCTGAAATCAAAAAGTTCATTACAGTATGCATGTTTGTTTCGTTGTCTCTGTGTAGAGATAGCACCAGCAGAAAGGCCGACAGCGTCAGTGCCGGCGACGACGTGGATCACCACCTCCGACTGTATAAATATGTGAACACCATGTACCAAAACAAACTGAGGGAGTGAATAAATTAGTGTCAGGCCTTGTACAGGATATTTACAGGAGCTGCTGCAGCCGCACCGCTGCACGCTGATGGGTGTTTTTCCGTGGCAGTGGGACTGTTGCAGCAGTCTTGCAGCACATTAAAGGAGGTCAGAGGTCAAACTCTGACACATTCAAACAGGTTTAGACCCGAGACTTCTCGGTCCTCACAGCCCAGTATGATTTTTCTCACGACTTCTTGCACCCGCTAACCGAGTCGTTTACGTTGCATAGCTCTTTGACAAAACAAGATGGCCATCACAAGCTACAGTTTTTGAGACGGAGGGGTCGATGTGAGGGGAGACATGAATCCAGTTAGCAGGAAATGGTAAACATGACAAGTGTGTGTGTGTTTTTTGTGCGTAAGAGGCAGAAACTGAGCGTCTCGGCTGTGATCAAAACAAAAGGCTGAAAGGACAAAAAGGAGAGATGGATGATGGGAGGAGGAGTAGGAGGGAGAGTTCAGTCCGTGACAGCGAGGGCGCCGCTCAGCTCATGCTCGCTGCTAACACGGTTCAGGTGGTCCATGGCTCGTTCGAAGGCGAGCCGCACGGCTTTTCGGATGGAGGAGCAGCGAGCCTCCTTTAGCTTCATTCTGTCCAGCGTCTGGTTGATCCCGAAGGGAGCCATCTTGGATCTAGGAAGCCATTGCCTGAGGAGAGGAGACAGTGTCAGTGTGTAGAAGACGTTAATTCATGCACAGATTGATGAGCTCTGGGTGAAGGAGTTTACACAATGAGTCCGTTTTTTCGGGTTGCGTATTTCAGATCAGTAATCCGAAGAAGAAAAAAAAAAACATTACACACAGACATCTCGCACACCGAGTCCGATGCATTTAAATATGGCTCATGAATGGTACAGTCACTACCAACTTACAAACTGGTTTGCTTCCACAAAATCAATCATCAGCCTCTTTCTGTCCAATCTACACCGCCTCTTATCAACAATGTTTATGAGAACATCGATGCTGACGATTCGTTGGAGGATGCCAGTCCTACAGCTCAACATGAGAGTGCATAACGACTGGATGTGCCAGAAGAGAAAACGGAGGGGATGATCTCACCATGATAGAAAACGCAAAAAGACGTCACACTTGGCGATCAATGGATTTTTGATGATGTGATTTCTTGGCCTCTGATCTACAATTCATCTGCTGTATTAGATCAATCGGTGTGTCAGACTTTGTCATTCAAAGAAAAACAGCTGTAATCAAGTTTATATTCAAAAAAGCAGCAGCTTAAAAAAGCATGTCACTGCAGCTTCCTTTTCTCAGGTGTATTAAGTTTATTTGTTTACGGTCTTTAATGAAAGAGACAAAATGGTATTAAGGGAGGTTATTTTCTTCCCACTCTTGACTCATTTTTTTCTAACATGAGTTGGTGATCTCCTCACCAGCTGCGCCTGCTGTCGAAGAAGTGGACGAGGAAGAGTTTCTCTGCGGACCTGAACTGCATCCGCTCTCCGGCTCTGAGGACGTCCTGTGGCGGCCGGGGAAGCTCCACCCCGTTGGGGTTCAGACGCGTCCTCCTCCGTGCTCTGGGATCCATGATCTGTGAAAGGCAAAAACATGAAGAGAGGCAGAGGCTAAGTGAAGGGGCCTCCTCGCAGTGACAGGGTGGAGAGCATCCGGGTGGCGGCAGCCGGAGAGAAGAAGCCCGCACTCAGAGACACAAACATGCAAGGCTGAGTCGTGCCGTGACGCTCTGAGCGAAGCGGCCGACTTACACACAGACACACACGCACACTGAGCGGTCCATCATTGGCTGGCAGCTGCTGCATGGCTGTGAGCACGAATCACGAGCTACGGCACGCACTATGGCAGAGGGGCAGATGGTAGATGAGAAACAGAGGGCACTGACACTCACTCACCAGGGCGGGGTAGGAGGGATATCCACTACATTTAGCCCAAACTAGTTTAAGAGGCTCCAGAACAAATGGAGAAGCAGCGGAGGGTTTCCACACCTCTACAGAAACAACAACAAGCAAGTTATGAAGTGTTCACTGCAACAGACACAGAGCACAACCAGTGAGAACACAGCCAGGCACACAGAGGGTGAGCTGAAGACACAGACAACTTTTAAAGCTGGGTGGTAACTTTGGAGAAACCAGGAAGGGCAGAAGCGAGAGATTTTGAAATAACACTACTTAAGCCATTTCCCTCAAATACCCTTCCAGTGCAGGACGAGTCTGTGAGAGAGCTTCAGCCTGAGCGTCAGTCTGTGGCTCTAGGAAATAAAGTGATTTTAACGGCCCACCAGACAGAGCCATTTGATTTAAAGACACTAGCTACTAAATGAAATACAGTCGGATCTTTAGAGAACATATTTATAGGAGGACAGGTTGAACTTAAGAATTTATGGGAGAGAGATTTTTAAAAGGAAGAGCCTTTAAATCCCTGAGAAAATAACAGACTTCTCTTCACTTCCACCTTGTTAGTCAAAGGTTTCCTGTTCCTGCACTACTTGTTTGTTTGCACCTCATAGACAGAAAGTAAGACTTTCTTTTTTTTTTATAATGCATAATTTGGGGTCCGTCTTAATGAAAAACAGGTGGAACAAAATGTAGAATTGCTGCAGTTGTTGGCTTCAGCAGTCTGTAAACAGTCTGTAATGCTCCATGCATGGTCAGTAGATGACACAGAGGACACACGTTTCAATCACCTGTAGAGATCTCGGCAGAAGCGGTAAACTCGCCGTTCTCGATGCAGGTCATCAGAGTGCTTTTGTCGTCCACAGTGCTCCGTCTGGCTGCGGCCGGCCGCCCTTTCCCACTTTTCGACACAGTGAGAGTGCTGAAAGATGAGGAAAGCAAGGATAAGGAAAACGTATAGTTGCAGGGTTGGACGAATCGTATGTCAGGTGTAAGAAACTTTTAGGTGCACCGCTTAGTGCTGCAGCAAATAAGTTTGATTAGTTAAAGAGGAAATCAAAATTCTCTGCAGTCTGCACGTCTCTAAATCTTTGCTTCTCGTCTCACCTGGTGCTGGAGGGGACGCTTCCACCGGAGGAGATGCTCGACTCAGAGGCACATCGCCGGCGAGGCTCCAGCAGACGAGGGGACGGTGACATTTCCTCCTCCTCCTCTACCACAAAACCGTTAGCTATACCTGAAGAAAAACAACAATAAAGTTTGTTTTGTTGCAGTGGATATTTTTTGCTGAGAGTTAAGTTTCAGAAACAGACACTTCTGATTGAGTACCTGTTCCGAGGCGTTTAATCGGCGACTCCTCTTCCTCCTCCTCGCCTTCAACACTGGAACTATGTTTCCTCTTCTTAGGCAGGAGGAGCGTCTCCAGCCGAGGGATCACCACAGACAGGAAGGTTTTGGCACCCAGGGGTGACGCCGGTGCAGCGGTAGCCTCCTGGGTCTTGGGTGGTTTCTGGGGGCTGGTGCTCTTGGATCTGCGAAACAGGCTGTTGGTCCGTCGGTTGCAGTCACCAGAGGCTTCGGTGTGAAGGTCGCCGTTTAGGAGCGGTGGTTCTAGGATGTGCCCATTCAGGGTTTCTGAAGGTAGCACTGAGGTAGAATTGTCTTTGTCGCCGTCCAGCTCCATGGGAACGTGGTCAACGCTGGGTTTGAGGGATTTCAGAGGTGGCTCCGAGTTGATGGGCGAAGTGTCCAGCGCTGACAGGGAGGTTAACAGTTCAAACGTTGGTGAAGGTAAAGGCTCCTCCTGTGGCGTGGGAGTTTCTGCGGGGAGCTCTGGTAGTGGTTTCTCCTCTGATTCTGGGGGGGTTGAGTTGGTCTCCTGAGGTGCTGGTTTCGGGCGGGACTTCTTGAGGCTCATCTCGCTTCGGACCTCCATGATGGTCTTCTTAAGCAGCTTGAGCCTCTTGCTGCGGGACGGGCTGTGCTTCATGGCCGTGCTCAGGTCCAGCTTCTCCAGCAGCTCCTTCAGCTGATCCTCCAGAGGGGTCCGCTGACGGTACGTGGGGCTCAGAATACGGTCCACTGCGAGAGAGAAAGTCACGCATCATATTTAGCACCACTGGGTATAACTTCTTCACTTTAGCAACTTAAACATCTGTTGACATTTTGACTTCAATTTGTCCCTTACAGTTCAACTTTACTCTGTGCTTCCAAGTTAAGTAACATTTAAGCTCCTTTAATTTCTTAAATGCTAAACTTTCAGCTTTTACTTGACAAAGGTTACTTGCAATGCTTCCATGTTAACTCACAATTCTACTGCAAACTCGGCCCGGACAAAGAGATCTCAAACTGTAATCCCCGATCTTTCACACAACATTTGAGCGTCAATTTAAAACAGTTTCGTGTTCCTATAAAACCATAACGCTCTTATCTGAGAAGCCCTTTTTTGTCAACAAAATTTCCCCCGATGTACACTATAAATCACACAAAGTCTCAACACTAACAAGCTGCATTTTAATTTATCGTAAAAATCTGGATTATAAATAACACCTGAATATAAGACGCGGGCTGTTTTGGGGGTTTCCAGAGAGAAAAAAGTTGAAACTGTCTTCCTGTATGACGATTTCTATTGTGTTCAGCAAAGTCAACAACGTGCACTTTCTGTGCAGCTGTGTCGCTCTTTTATCTGTTTTCCACTGAGTTTGCAGTCCTGCTAGCTACATTACGGTAGTTGAGCTCTCAGCATGCAGTGAAAGTTGTGAAGTAGACTACAGACCCACAGCCCAGGAGATGGCCTGCCGGACACCGCTGGTCACTCGTTAACTTTATTATAGGAGTCTTTTTCAATCAAACCAGCCCTCCACAAGCTTTATTTACTGAACAATGTGCCACAGTTTTCATTAAATGCATGATTATGACCTCGCGAGGGAGAAAAGATGTTAAAAAGTCGCACAGCCAGCCTGGTCTGTGTCGCTATGTACCATTGCAATACACAATGAATGGGGCGGACTTTTCAATCGCGTCATGTCGTGTGCAGTGTGTGATGGAGGCGACTGCACTAGCGGTAATGACGGCGCATGTGTCTGCATTTTATACTGGTATAGTGGTCGCACTGTTTAAATGAAAAACTGATACACTCATACACCAGATTTTACAGTCAGCCTTTAAAGTACAACTACGGGTTAGGGTCAACTACGTGGTCATTCAAAAGCTATTTGGTGGAGCACGACTGATTTACCAACCGCCTTCAAGAAGACTGTACAACCATCAAGCAGATGTTTCGACCATTAGTAAAAACACAAAAAGGTTTCCATGTGTGCAGTTCATCATGTGGGACACAAAAGTGTGGAACCAGAACTTTTATTAAAATTAGAATAAACGACTTAAACAGTTCATCTTGCACCATCTTTTTCAGATTTTCTCTTTCTCAGTAAGCAGTCCACTTACCATCCTCCCAGGAGAACGGGGGTGGAGGCTCCAGTTTTGGGGCTTCAGGCAGATGCAACCCGCTGGGGAAGTCAAAGCCGATTCTGTCAACCTCTCTGCGGGCTCTGCGGAGGATCACTCCTCCGTGGTCCTGCATCCGCTGAGCTGCCTTGTAGAAAAACGTGTCCTTGGAATTGTAGGACAAGCAGTTAGCAATGATGAGGTTGAAGTCGTCCTCAAACTCGTCGAAGCTCCTGTATTCGTGGCCGTCGATGCGTTTCCTCATTGTGGAGAAGTCCATGGGGTTCTTGATGTGGTCATGGTAGTCAGGAACCTGCAGGACACACGAGGAGCCCGGTTAAAGGGGGCAGAATGTTTGAAAAGTACATTTACAGAGATTCACTTCCAAAGACAACCAGGAGATGTGGCTCAAAGCTTCAGAAACGAGTAAGTGGACTTTTGATTTAAAGGACATGAATCAAGATTCACAGTCAAATCATTGTTTAACTACATTCTCAACACAATGATAAACAATGACATGAATGTAGGAGGGTGAAGAAGATATCCTTTTTCAATCCCTCAAGGGGAAATTCACTATAACCCTCTGTTGTTGAGACATGCTACACACACATAGGCTGAAATACACACACATGCACAAACAGGATCCTGTGGACGTGCACTTATAGAGAGCTGTCAGAGTGAGGGGCTGCACATGAAAGAGCGCCTGCTCAGCGGGGGGTTCGATGCCTAGCTCAAGGGCACGTAAAGTTAACTGGCACCTCTGCAGCTACCAGACTGATTTCCAGACATGGTCCGCACCAAGGCTTGAACCGGAAACTCTCCAGTTCCCAACCAGAGTCCCTCACACTAAGCTCCTGCTGCCCCAAGTGTCATGAAAATATATACTTGTTTGTTGTTCAGGAGGCAATCACATCCCAAAGCTCACTACATCAGTAGTAGTAAAGATTAGGTTAATGTATTCAACAGACCTTTACCATTTAAAACATCTTATTCTCTCCGAGGTAGGTGATTCAGTTTACCTCTGAATTCTGCAGCTTATAATTACAGAAATGTGACACAAGCAGAATCTTTCAAACAGTTTTGAAGTTGTTGTTTTTTAAAGTATCCAGGCGTTTGGTTCAATAACTGAAAGTAAACCTGTTGAAGATTTCCAAAAACAAATGATCTGTATTCAGAAACGCTGCACATTTAAAAACACTTCCTGAACACATCTGTCTGTTTACTCATTTTCCAGGACTTCTCAGCTGCATTACATAACTCTCCAGGAAAATAGAGTGTTAAATACAGTGGTCAATTGATAGTGAAGCTATTTTGTCAAAGGCTGTTAATATAAACAAGGACAGACCTCCTTGGCGCTGACAGGCTGAGCGTAGATGCTGTACTGGTCCTTCTCCTGCAGCTGACTGAGCACGGCTCTCAGCAGGATGTTGAACGGGGTCAGCTGGACCTCCAGCACCGACTGCTGCTGCTTCATCTGACAGAAAATCACAATACTCAGTGTGGACACTAACAAGCTTTAAATACACAGAAACAGGATCAGATTTGTTTTTATTTATAAATCCAACTCTATGAAAATTCCTGTTTGTGCTTTGTGTTTATTGGTAAAAAAAACAAAGATGTTAACAGTCAAAGCAAAATCTATTGGCATTCTAAAATGAATTAAAATGAAGAACAGAAAAAGAGGTAGTAGATGATGAAGTGACTCTACCTCCTCCCTCTTCAGCTTCTCTCTCTTCCTGATGAGCTCCAGCAGCAGACGAGCTCGCTCCAGGTCGTGGCGGAGGCGGTGCCACTCCTTCAGCTGCTCCTTCATTGCCTGGTTCGTCTCCATGCGCTCCTGCAGACAAACACATATCATGTCAGCGAGAAATACATTAAAACACTAAAAGCTACTTTCAGAATCCAGTGAGTTGCAGCAGCACTGACCATCTGCTTGGTTTTGGGCGGCTGAGGGGTGGCTTGTAGCCGGCGGATCAGTGGCACGTTGTTCCTTGACTGCCTCTTCTGCACCCAGTAACTAAACACCCGCTCGACGAAGACACGCTTCCTCTGAACCGCCACCTGGTTTAGAATGGTGTCAAAACTGATCCACAAAGAAACAGAAAACACATCATCAATCAATACATACTCATGTTTCATTTGGTATTTAGAAGTGAAACAGTAATCTGAAACAGTACCTTGAAACAGTAATACTGGGTCCAGCATTTGCAGGTGTTTCAGGTTCTGGTTCTGGTTCAGGCTCCACTCTCCTACTCTTCTTCTTCTGCCAGCTCTTGGCCCGGGATTTCCCCCTCTTGTCAGTCCTCTTGTGGCAGGCTCCGTTTTTCGGATGCGGCTCCTCGTAGATGTTGAGCGGCCGCCGGTCGCAGCCTTCAGGCGTGTGGCTGCAGCAGTATGAGGTCTTCTTCACAGAGAAGGTTGAGGCACCGGACGACGTCACCTCTTTGACAGGCTCCATCTTCATGTAAAGGCCAGCCTTCTGGGCGCAGCTGACATGGAAGGCTGTGTAACAGTTGATCTTGTCACACTGGATGCAAGCACCTGCCCCCTTCTCTTTACAAAGGTAGCAGGTGAGCTTCCAGCGTGCTGGTGGGATATTACGGACGCCGTCAATAGGCTCTATGAAAACTGTGTCAGAGAAGCCGACCTCTGGAACCCACAGAGCACATGCTACATGACCCCAGCGGTCATCATCAGTCTTCTTCAGGGCTCCGCCTCGGTTTGGACAGAAGACACACTCAGCTGGTCGCGACGGGCACTGCAGACAGTGCCTGCACAGCCACTGGCCCTCTGGGATGTACGGCACGCCATAGCACTCCTGGTGCACGGCGATGTTGCACGAGTCACAGAAGAGGATAACATTACTGTCAGCTCCATCTCCGTCCATGCAGATGCAGCAGACAGCGTCCTCATCCACCAGTGACTGCAGGTCACTCTGACCCTGAGTGGCCATATACGACTCCTTCTCAAAGCGGTCCATGAGAAACTCAAACAGGTTGTGTGACACCTGGCTGACGCCCTCACTCTTCCTCTTCTCATTGATCAGCTCCAGCCAGGCATAGTCCTCCTCGTCCATGTCATACTCCACCTCCTCGTCCAGCTCCTCTTCTGTCCTCTCCATATATTTGTAATAAGCCGCAGGCCTCTTTGGCACCACCGGCAGATTGTATTCAACCGTTCTAACCTTTGCC
The DNA here is from genome assembly GCA_020745685.1 of Tautogolabrus adspersus. NCBI lineage: Eukaryota > Metazoa > Chordata > Actinopteri > Labriformes > Labridae > Tautogolabrus > Tautogolabrus adspersus. The sequence goes on along the minus strand of CM036539.1, from coordinate 30,656,905 downwards.
TCCAGCAGGCCACTGGCATTGCCATGTGTGGCCATGCCACCATGTGCGGCAGTGAGCGCTGCATTCTTCTTCTGCTGGTTGTTTTTGAGGCGCACAGAGCGCACCAGGACCTGCTGGGGCTTCTCATTGTTCTCCTTGTTGCTGTTGCACTCCATGATCTCCTGAGCCGTGGGGTCGTCATCACTGATGACGTCCAGCTTGTCGTAGATGCTGAGCCGGTGCACGCGGCCGTCCACCTCCAGCTCCACTATTCGCTGAGCCTCTGCATATGTCAGCGTCTCCCTGTTGGGCGAAGGCTTAATTGGAGAAGAATCTCTCTTCAGCACCGCCGGGCGGTGATGTCGACCCTTTTTCTTCATTTTGAAAGACTCTAAAAACCAAAGAACGAAAACAATGTCAGTGATGTAACATAGCAGCAACCTGCTTTAATGATTTACAGCCTGCTGCCTCAACGTTGCCTCACAGGAACAATATAAGATAGATAATGTGTTTTACAAGTATGTCAGTAACCTTTTATCAAAGAATAAAGACAAAAATGCAAAACCTTTCAGAGACAGTGGCCTTTCTTTGTTCTAGAGCTCCAGTTTATAGATGCTTAGAAGATTTCTATGTGTTAAAGGCAACATGTCTACAAGTAAATAACTGACTGTTCACTTACAAGACATTCTTTTACTGAAAATAAGAATCTAACTTCCACCAAAAACAAACATTATAAATGCTGATCAATCAAGAATGCGTTCAGCTTCATGCACTTACTGTAAGCGCAACACAAACTAAGTACCAGTGTGTTACACTAATGCAGATCGTGTCACATGTTACAGCTAAGTCTTGGTTGGCCCCACAAATATCTGCCAACATATTTGGTATGATGATTACGTTAATGGCCTGACTACATTCAGGCTGAGTATTGATACCAAAAGTATTTTCAATACTCTGGCCTGGGGAATCCAAACTCCACATCTGCACTTTTTATTCTTCAAATACGTAAATAAAAATGTGTAAAATAGAGGTATTCGCTTGTAGGTTTAAAAAAAAGGACAACAGCTTTACCTTACAAATGTGTTGCATGTTTACTTAAAAACTAAATATAAAATCAAATCAAGTCGCTAATAATACCATCATTTGTCGTCAGTCTATCTGCTGACTTATAGACCATAATGACATTGTTTTAAAAGTTTGAAGTCATATTTATATCCCATTTGTTTTCACATGTTGCAGACTATCCACACGTACAGACAGTATGCAGCAACCAGTTGTTGTTCGTGTTTATAATGTGTTTTCAGTGTTACTCTACCCTAAATAATGACAGACGTGTTGATGCTTACTTTGCTATGGTAAGCTGTCTGTATCTGTATCCTCCTGTACATGTATGCTGTGCAGTAGAAGTACACAGACGACTACTGAAAACAATAACCATGTTCCATATTGTCAACACATGCAATGCAACTATTTTAATTAAATTAATCGATAAATAAAATCTTCAGAAAGAAAGAAAAACAAACATGGGACACCTGATTGATGGAATTTTGCTCATGCCATGTTATTGAACTGTTAAACTTTATGTTTGTTAGTGCATCATTTAAAATGAATGGATTCTATCACTCCTCTGTTGTGAAGAAAACAGGAAAGTTAATGCAATTACAGCTGCATCCTGACAGGAACAGATGGGACATGAAGATCAGCTAAAAGCTTTAAACGAGGAAGCCCCTGCGTCTCTGTGTGCAGCTTAGTTTATGAAGTGTTTTCAGTTGGCTGTTGAGCGTAACAAGCGTTTTCATTACACCATATTGTTATGCATCTATGATACAAGTAAACGTCACACAATATCGACACCTTTTTTCTAGGGATGTAACGATTCACTCAACTCACGATACGATTCTCTCACGATTTATTTTGAGAGAATCTGGAGGTGATTGGAGCTTCTCATTGTGGTGTCGATTAAATGCTGCATCATGTTGGTTGTGCTTTTTGTGTAGTTCTGTCTTGTTGCAATATTTGCACAGTTTTTGTCTCGTCTGTTATCTTCTCACCTCTTTCATTTTCTGTCTTGGGAAGCAAAAATGCTTCCTCTGCCATGATAACGCCTGCTTATTACAACCAACCACCTCTGCTCTACAGCTGCTGACGCTCACGATATTACTGCGATTCATTTTTCAGAGTACCGATTCGAACCTTGACACCTTTGAATCGATTTTTAACTGCCTCAAGATTAATCTTTACATCCCTAGTTTTTTCCATACCACAGCATCAACAAAATAGACATGTCCTAGGGGCTAATATTGGGAAATGTCTTGTTTCTAATCATCAAAAACTGCAACCAATTCCTCCTCACTAAGTTGCACAATTACATTGGCAATGTTTCAGTACTGAAATGAAACCATACCAATGTATATGTGGGAATAAAAATGCGTGCAGGAGTTTGCTTGTCATTTTCTGTGGATTCATTTCTCTCCTACACGCCTGTCTTATGAAATAGATCAGAGCTGCACAATCAATCATGATGGCATCAATATTGAAATATGAGCTTTCCCCAATAAAGACATCGCACAATTCTGAATTTATCGCAATAAATACAAATGATATAATAGTTCAAGAAATTACTTTTCAGTCAGTATGTGCATCATGTGTCTGTTTGATGAAGGATGAACATGTTGATGCAGTCATATGAGACTGAAGCAAACTGGCAGCCACCCTCAGATTCAATAATGTTAAAAAAAAGAAGTATTGGCTTCAGGAGAAATGTGCTGCAAACAAGTTTTGTGTAAAACATGAAGAACAGCTGATAGAAATAAAAACTGAGTTGGAGATATTCTTTAATATTTGTTTACTTACCCCACACTTCATTTCCTAATCAATATCTTGAACAAAGTAAAAACACATGGTACAGTTTTCTAATGACATGCAAGCCTTTTATTTACATAAAAAGCAGATTATTATTTTCAGGTTTGATTTTCTCCATTTGTGTTCTTGCAGGAAGAAAAGATATCCCAATGTAATGTTTTGCCTCTATAGTGCTGCCCTAACAAACACCTATCAGTAGTGCTGTTCATTAAAATAACTATCGTTTAGAAATCGGTATCAAAATGAAACTATTGAAGTATCGAAAATGTTGACAGCATTAAATGTAACACAGTCCAGGGGGCGGAAACACACCGACTGCGCTTACGTCCACTTGATGAATGAAACAAATGTGCCGAGTGCAGCGCACCTCCACGCGGACAAGAGCGAGCCCTCGGTCGGCTCCGTGAGTCTGCCTGGAGCCGCTGAGAGCTGGTTGTTGTTGAGTATCCTCGGCTTCCAGCAGCAGCTTCTCCATTACTGTGTTCAATGGTTTCTGCTAGCTAGAGGTTAATGTTAGCTTCACTCAACCGGACCCCGTCGTTGATCTGTGTTGTGAATTGTGTCTCTGTCAAAGCTATATGCCAACTGAGTGTCTGAACTGCCCGTCGATGCCCTCCTGTCGGGCGGCGACTTCTCCGGGCTTCAGTTTAACACATTAGGACACTCCGTCCACAAACCGGGCTAACGCTACCCTGCTAGCATTACAGCCTACTGAGGGGGGAGGAAATATGGCTACCAGCACAACAAGAAACTGTTTCGAGCAGAAAATCTGGCTTTTCCTCACAGCGGTTAAGGTTGTTTTGGGGTTTGAAGCCTCTCCAGACTCATAGGGCGTGATATTAAAAAGGTTAGGCCCGAGTGAGGCTGAACTTACCTCGGTATTTTCACGAATTCAGCGTATAAATCCAGCAGCAATGGCGGCGCGGCCTGTGGAGCGAAGCGGCAGTTAAATCCACATTCAGTCCGCTCATCCAACGGCGGCCGCGGCTCGCGCTGAACCGAGTAAAACTTGCAGGTGACTGACAGGTATCCAGGGCGGCGGAACCGGCTTCGGTTGTTGTTCGATGTTCTGAAGAAAAATACGGATCGACGTTTCTGTTTGAAAGCACTTAGAAGTGGCAGAGCTCAGCAACTGCCCGAGCTTCTCTTCCCCCAACAACAATGCGGTTGTGTGAGTCTTTACGTCGTGACGTCACCGCGTAAAAAAAGGAAACCAGGAAGTGGAGATGCTTTTTTTTTGTGGTTGGGTTCTGGGCTGGAGTTTCTTAGTGGAAAACATAAACGGGTTAATATCTGAATATTGCTGACCATGTAAACGTGGCTAACAGAGGAGGATGAACACGGGTGTTGCAGCAGGACATGAATAGTGTTAATAATATTTAACTTTCTGTGTAGGTTCATTAACTTCTGTTAAGAGTGGCTTACAGAGATACTGCCCAGCTGGAGCTTTCCACAGCCCGATTACACTGTGCCAAAACATTAATAATTATAAACAGAAAAAAATAAATGGCTTTGGTCTAGAAAACATTGTTTATTAATGCAAATAATATTTGTTCGATTCAGCCAGAAAAACCTGACGTTATTAACTCATTCAGTATGGTTATCACCAGGTATTCTGCTGCTGACACTGATGTGTTTTATTTGATCTTGTGTTTTTGTCTTTTCTTTTTTATGAATGGACTTGTAAAGAAAAACACGCTCAACTCCCTAACAGATGATAACAGCTGGTCACTGAATCCCAAATAAGAATCCAATACAAGACGAACAATAAGGACGGCACTCCAAATTCTTCTTTTAATTGCCACACAGATGTTTAGATGCAGCAGATGCCCATCTTCAGTCAGCAACGACACTAGAGGGCAGCACACCAGGAGATTTTATGTTCTGTTCTTTCTTAGATATATATTAATGTAAGTGAACCACAATGCCATTTTTTCTTTCCAAGAAATGACTTTTATTTTCAAATATAAAATGTTAACAATTCTTCAATCTGAGTCCTGAAGGCTCCGTCACCAAACGCTCCCCATTAAACCAAACGAAACAATAAAAACATACGACCATGATAGATAAAAAACTAAGGTCCACTGAAGGTGAAGCGTTGTTGAGGAGAAAGACAGGATGAAGGAGGAAACAGGTGACACATGCTTCCAGTCTTTGTACTAGGCTGAGCTAAAAACTGCTCGGTTTTTGTGCTGGATCCACATCCACCCTCTCATAGGCCAGATATCCCCGTGTTTTTTTCCACAAATCAGGAGCAGTCAGAGGGATCAGGTGGACTCCGTTTGTTGCTCTGTCTCATCTTGACTCTGATTGGGAAAGCCAGACGGAGCATCCTCTCTGGAAAGCAGGTTGTTTTTGCGGAGGTGGCAGGCCTGTTGGTAGGGGGGCCGTATGGGCGGCTGGGTGGGTGGGGTGTACTGATACTGTTTACCCGCTTCCAGCTAAGGAAAGAAAACAGAAAAGCTTACCACAACGGTGAGATTGAGTTTGTATAGAAATAAAAAAATACTCTTCTCCATGTTTCTCTAACACTAATATGTGTCTCTAGTCTGTCTACAAACCCCCCAATGATGAGAAAAGTCCATCCTCTCCGTCTTTTGCCTGCTCCACTTTTCAGAAAATGTGTGCTCAAACAGGCCGCTTGGAGATTATCCCTTCGTGACATCACAAAGGGCAGTAACCCCTCCCCCAGGTGGGTGACACTCCCACAGCTAGGTGTTTGTTCTGCCTTGGTGAGAAGCGCTCTGAAACTGCGCTCGTGGACACTAGACTATTTTTAAAAGGTTTGCTTTGGTTCACATTGTGGTCTAAAATATTTTCTGCTCCCTTTTAAGGGATTTTTAAATGAAATTTGTAAAACTTGGAACAACTGCTGGCACTGCTAGCTTCCTCCATTTGTTAACATGGTGGACTTCTGCCGTGATGTCATCCCAAAATGTATTCAAATCAGTTCATTTTCACCTTATTAACCCCTGACAGTCCAGTTTAAATACCTTCATTAAAGCAGAATAGACTCAGTTTCATAGTAAAAATCAAGAAAACAAGAAACCTCAAACTGAACCAGGAAAAACAACTGATGACACAATAAGAATGATTCTGTTTGTCTCAGTAATGAGCAGCAGGATCCGCCAGGCTCTGCTCACCTGTAGAGGGTAGGTTCTGTCTGAGTCGAAGGCGCTGAGGTCGCCACACGCCAGGAAGGGAACGATGACACGGTTTGGACCCTCTAACTGGTTAAAATCCACATCTGAAGAACAGAGACCAGAGTCCAGACTGTGATGAAACACTTTAGATATATGGCTGTGTATCTGAAATATCTCACTCATGCTCTGCTTCTGTTATACTATTTGCTATTAACATTTACCTTTGAGTCACATTTATCTGTAACTTCCTAGTAAAAGTGAAACAGGCTCATTTTATCATGAGTGATGCGGTTACCGTAGCAATGATCGAGCAGAGGGTTGGACATGTTGGGGACGTAACCTTCAGGAGGAGAGTAATTCTGACACACAACGAAGGCCTCTGCAAACAGACAGACGGAGAAACTGGATGAGAGGAGTTCAGGAACACATTGAAAGTACAGATATAAACTGTAAAAAAAAAAAATTAAAATTAATTTGAGTTCTTTTGTTAAAAATATCCTGCATGTGTTACAAGTTGTAAAATCACTGTCTGAAATTCTCAGTGAGGAGATTCCATGTTGCCCTTTACTGTGCATACTAAATGATAATCCCAGGTCCCTGAGTCTGTACATGAGAATATAATTTGGCTCTCTGGCCTAACTGCTGCAAAGAAAATCCTGTTAGGGCGGTGGAAACCACCACAAACACGGCCATTAAATCCCTGGTGGCAGCTGCTGTTACATTTATTGTCCTTAGAACTCTGTTGCACGGTCTCATGGTGCAAAAGCTCTCTCAGCTGTAGAATCTCTTGTCAGCAGAAGGGAAGGATTATTGGGGAGGGGTGGCAGGGATGGAGGAGTCACTCACCAGGTAAACGAGGGTTGGCATTTGGCTGTTTATATAGTAGGTTTGTTTATGCATGTGCACTTGCATGATGATTGAGTGTTGATCATGACTCACCGATGCTGGAGTTCCTGCTGCTGCGAGGCTTGGCGCAGGTCACACCACTAAAGAAGATCTTCAGCTGGGAGTAGAGCAGAGTCACGTCTTTTCCTCTGAAGATCTGAGACACACAGGGCAGGATGAGGTTAAAAAAAAAAAAAAAAGGTAAATGACCTGATGTAGTCCACAGCCCACAATGCACCACAGAATAAGACTTTTTAGGCTTTGATAGCAATCCATAAAAGGCGATATGTTTGAATCTCACACAGGTGGACTTTTCAGAAGTGGACAGAAACACAAATGAAATACCTCATAACGAGTGTGTACTTATATGATCTTACTTTAATGATTCTATCTACTCTGTGTTTTTAACTTTAAAAAATATATACACATTTTGTTCAGGGGGTTCTATTTCCTTAAAGGTCACATATTCTCCTCCATTTAAACCAGTTTAAATAAGTCTCAGAGCTCCCCACAACATGTCTGTGAAGTGTCTTGTTCTAAATCCACTCTGATCCTGTATTTGATCATGTCTATAAACCCCTCTATTTCAGCCCTGCTCAGAACAGGCTGTTTCTGTGTCTGTAGCTTTAAATGTAAATGAGCTGTGTCTGACCAGGCCCCTCTCGCTCCATGTCTTATTGTTTACGGTGAGAAGGCAGACTCAGAGGGCAGAACAAACACCTAGCTGTGGGAGTGTCACCCACCTGGGGGAGGGGTTACTGCCCTTTGTGATGTCATGAAGGGAAAATCTCCCAAACAGCCTGTTTGAGGGTGTACTTCCATTCTTTTACTTTTAATGCAACTCATCCAGTTTTTGTATGTAAAGCACTTTTAGCTGCATTTGTTGTACAGAAGATCTAATAGAAATATAGTGACTCTTATTAGAATCGTTGTTTTTGTTCAGATGTTTGGCTAAAGCACAGGTTTCTAAAGTACACAGATTTTTATAATCCACACAGATTCAGATGAATAACATTTGGACTCACTTTAGCCACAAACGTGCCTCCAGGTTTCAGGACGTGTGTTGTGATGTTCAGAGCCTGGGAGAGACGAACAAACAGCTGTCATCATGACATCACAGACAGACAGGTGAATTAGCAAACACCTCTTTACTCACAGCCAATAGGAGCTGAGCCTGGATGTACTCATCCACATCGTGTAGACCCGTAACTATGGAGACAGAACAGGATGTTATCCTTCCAACTGAACGCATAAGTCTTGACAGGGTTACAGGAAAGATTAAAACTCAGGATGGGACAGACAGAAAATGAGCGCCTCACCATCTGGAGCTCCGTCACACACCACCAGGTCGGCCGGCTGACCCTCAAAGTGACGGATGATCTCCTGAGCTGTCGACACCTGAGAGGAGGAAAAAAGGTCTGTCGGATTTAAGTTATTTAAAAGGCAACAACATTGTAGCCCTATTCAGACTGCGACTCATGCCGTGATATTCACACCCCTGTGACGTTTCGCCTTCAATCTGAATGTCGCGCCGGCGTAATGAGGGGGACAAAGTGATCCCTCCTCTGTACCGTCTTAGAAAGTAGTAAAAGAGGTGTTACAGAGGCGAGACGGTAACAGCGGAGCCAGCTGGGGTGTGTGGAGCTCCCGCTGTGCCGTGCTTCTGCTGTACCTGATCTGAGTACCATGTGTATTCATCTTGTCCTCACCTTGGTGATGTCTCCCTGAATCTGAGTGACTCCTGGCAGAGGAGCCATGGCCTGCAGGTCCACTGCCACGATCTTCACCTCCTCACCTCCTTCACCTTTCACACCCTTTTCCTCCCGTCCTCTGAGAAGATAAAACAAAACAATTCATGAAACAAAATGTGGAACTGTAACTAGGAGCTTCAATCCAAAGAAAATGGTTTGTAAGAAGTGTACCTGAGTTTCCGACTGAGGACCTGACTCCAACTGCCAGGTGCTGCACATAGATCCACCGCTCTGTTCACACCTTAGACAAAAAGTAGCTCTAATTAAACTTTGACAAATCAGACATTTATTAAGAGGCAGTAAATGAACCAGGGAGAGTCAGAGATAGATAAGAAAGGAAGCACAAACGAGATGGAGGTGTCAGGGAGCCCATTGTCCATTAACCCATGAATGAACAGTGTGTGTAAACAATGCCTTGCCTCAGGTGTCTCCTTACTCTCACCTGAGAACAGGTTGAACTCTTCGTCAAGCTGCAGTAGCTTGAAGGCGCTCCGTGCCCTCCAGCCCTCCTCTTTGGCCAGACGATAGTAAATGTCCCTCTTGTCTTTGGAGGAGCGACCCATCCTGACTTCAGGAGGAAAACAATGTTAGCCGAATTGAAGAGGGCCTCGTCATGAATCTTAACATGTACTTGTTGATAACTTGATGAACACTGCTGACATGCTGCAGACGGACTAATGCAATTTTGAATCATTTTTAAATTGAGTTCGGCATAAAAAGAATAACAAACGCGTCATTTCATGGCTGCCTGAGCTTTTTATTCAATGCTAGGTCAGTTAATATCTCTGGGTTGAATATAAAGATATGTAGATTTAAAGATTAGACTTTAAAAACATCATGATATCACATTTAAGAAGGCTTTATGAACCATTTAAACAGTGCTGTACGTACCGTAAGCGTGCTGCTCCGGTGTTGACGATGGAAGGACCCCTGCCCTGTCTACAGCTGTCCGCGCGGTGCCTGATCAAAATGAAGTTTAAATGTTTAAAAAATGTGTAAAAAATAATAATAATTCTTTACGGAGATTGTCGTTGAATGTGTAAATGTATTTCACATAAAAATGTATGACTCGAAAAAAGGATGCCTCTACATTTTTTCTATTGTTTTTCATTATGTTGGAAATACCAAATGGGATGCGATACAACAAGACGGCCACACGGTGTCGCTGCGGACACACAAAACGTCCCTCATCATGGATTAGTAACTTCTGATGGTCACTTTACACAGCAGCCTCTACCATCAGTGTGTGAATGTGTAGGTGTGACCTGCGGTGTAAAGACCATCTAACAGATGTCTCTTGAAGGAATGGGCAGATTATATGAAGTTATTCGTCTTTCTGCTCCCTGCTTCATTCACGATGAGGGATTTCATGTTTGTATTTCATTGCTCTGTTTGCTCGATGCATTAAATAAACAATAGAAATAAAGAAAAGCAGAAGTCACACAATAAATCAACTTATATACAAGAGTTTTAATTTGAAATTTCTTCATGAAAAACAAAATACTTCTTGTTCTGTGTGAATTATTTACAACATTAAAACATGGAACATACAAACTAATGATGTGAGAACAAACCAGACCAGAACGAACCTCGTCCTCATGAGAAACTAAAAAACACTAAAGACAGGAGACATGTTGAATAAATAACCACGGAGGGGATGTCTCCTCACCAAATAAATACAAGAGATATATAAAATAAACATAAATATAAAATACGTACATTGTTCATATGACAAGAAAGGAATTTTTGCATTGAATGTGCGTTTCACACCCAGAGACGGACAGCTGGAGGGACTCGTATTCTCAGAACAAAAGTAGTGAGACACATTGAAACAAAAGACGGGCCGCGCAACCGCAGTGATTTATTGTTTTAAACTGACTGGACTCAAGAAGGATTTGGTCTCAATACTGAAACTCAGCATTTCAAACACAGAGCAGCTGAGTTTAAGAGACGGAAGAGAAAACGATGAACAAGAACGTAGCTGGAAGTTCAGCCATGAAAGGTCGGGTCAACAGCAGCACCAGTGAGAAGAGGTAACACTCAGACCGATGCTCAAAGACCTTTTCTGAATTTTACGTCAGGAGAGCCCACGCGTGTTTGTTATCAGAAACATCAGAAGAAAAAAAATTCAAGACAGAAACCTTGAGACTCCACAGAGTACAAAGTAAACATGTTTTGGTATCCGAGCAGAGAGTCAGGTTCTAATGTCCTGAAGGGGACTCCACAGAGGTGTGTGTGTCTTTAAGAGTGTAGATTGTGTGTTTTCATGTATCCCACTTCATCAAGCAGGTGAGGGTCAACATGAGGGTCGGGATGCGTTGGGAGGCCGAAGTCGGTTCCTCACAGGACAGTTTTTAAACATACATGTCGGTTGATCTTTTTGGCAGTTGTTCAAGTAAGCTGAAAAAAAAAAAGTTGCTGCTTTTCTGTTTTTATCAGAAGTTCTTACAGTACAGTCTGCTGTCGCCCAAGACGAGGTATAAGAGAAACTTTCTCTCTTTTATTCTGAAAACCCAGAGCCCCACGTTTCTCTCTCTCTCTCTCTCTCTCCTCGGGGTGAACGACACGTTTCCAAAGTAATGCCCGAACTGATTTGTGGGCGTCCCCATTTAACGAGGCCAGATGTTGACTTTGACAGAGAAATGGTGGACCATGAACACCCTGATGTGAGGTTTACGTTGGTGCTCATCGATACCACGTTGTTTCTTTAAATAGGGAAACGATGTTTAGATAGTTTCAAAAAGTACAGAAACTGAAAAAACAAAAAATCTTCAGTTACATTTTAATGAAAAGCTGCGGTGAGTGAAAGACAGAGAGGATTTACTGAATTACACAAAGACTCTGGCATCGATTCGTTGGCAATGTTTTTGTGCAATTCAGACCGTGTGCAGAAGTTTACCTGCATTTTTTGGTCATAAAAAACAACAGAAGAATGACCCAGTAGCGGGTGCCTAACCCTTTTTATTCTTGTCATGGTATCAAAACAGCTATCTTTATCGTTTGAGTTTTACCAGAATGGAAGTTTAAAAGTCTGGTATGTCGACAACCCTAGAACAAGCCCTGACATGAGGTTCGTTGCCGTGGCAAAGCTTCACCCGCAAAATGTTTTATCTTAAGGCACTCTGAGGCAGAACACAGGTGATGAGGCTCTATAAGAGCTACTCGCTCCCATCACATCTCGAGACGACCAGCGTTCTCAAGAAAACTCCACCAGAGGAGAGCTATCAATCAAGTCCATGCCCCGCCCTCTGGAAGCCTCCATTTGACCAATCAGATGCTCTGCTGGCCAGAAGAGGAGGAGGAAGATGATGTAGAGGAGGAGTCAGCTGTGATGGAGTGGAGCGTGATGCTGTTGTTGTCCGTCTTCTGTCCTGCGCTGCCCGTCACCCACGGGTGGAGGAAGATCTGCTCCACGGTCGGCCTGTCAGACGGCCCCTGGCTGAGACACCATCCAATCAGCTGCTGGCACTCTGTGACACAAACAGAGAGATGATGAAAAACATGAGACTAAAGAAAAATTCAATTTAATCCCATTATATCTCTCTTAAGAGCAGAGCCCACTCCTCTAACTCCTCCTCTCTGTTCTTACCCGAGGAGACTTTTTCTCTGAAGCACACGCGTCCTCTCAGGATCTCCTCGTCCTGCTCGAAGGGGATGTCCCCACACACCATGTCATACAGCAACACGCCGAGCGACCACACAGTGGCTGAGCGACCGTGATACCTGCGAAACCGGATCCACTCTGGAGGACTATAAACCCGCGTACCTGCAGGGAGGAGAGAGGGGACGAACGTTTAAAAAAGGTACACATGTTGTGCTGTGTACACTGCTCAAAAACATTTCCCAGGATGCAACAGTTGTCATGAAAGACGCACAAATGTATGTTGAGTCTGTAAACGGTAAGTGGTGACGGATCAATATCATGCTATATGTTAGTGATGTAAGCGTGCGGTGTTTCCAGAGGACGCTTCCTGAAACAGAGGTCATCTGTCCTCATGTGACATGAAAGGAGTGGTGCATGATGGGTACAGCAGTCCTTAATTCAGTTTACACACCAAACTTCAGCACATGTCAAGATCCTCAATGAGAGGAGACAAGTCTCACAGTGAACTCCAACATCAGCCGACACGAGCGTTCAGACCAGCGACTCCCGTTTCAGAGCCTCTCTTTGTCCCCCGTTTATAAAGCATCACATTTGGACGCAGTCAGAGGACGTTCAGACTCAGAGCATCACATGTGGGAGTGAAGCGGGTCGTTATACGTTACTTAAGCCGACATTAAGGTTGACTTCATTTTCTATACTTTTTGATACCACATGGTTTTAATCCATACAATGCCCATGATTTTACGTCTAAGTGGACTGAAGCTTTACCAAAACTACAGATCTTCAGTCAGATTTTCACTCAAAGCTGTGAGAGAGAGAGAGAGAGATCAGCGGTAGTCAATTCAAAATCATAGGCTGGAAAATCCTGTCGTATCTCATGTCCTTTTGGTGTCTCATAAAAGCTGCGAAGGTTACATTCATGTCTCTTACAGACAAATAGAGAGCAGACGAGGTACTGTACTGTGTGCGATGCAGAAAGGGTGAAGGAGATTTAAAAGCCCTAATAACAGGTGCACAGTACTTCTATCTCTGTTGCCATTGTATCAAAAGAGGTGTAGATATCATTTTAGATTTTTACTAGACTCCTATCAAAGTTTAAATTTCAGGTATCAGGACTGTCGACCCCTCACTTCATCTCCATGAAGTTTAGGTGGAGTAAAGAGCTTTACAGCCGCCAACAGACACTGAGATCACGCTGCCTTTCTCATCCCTGCTCTGCCTCCATCGAAGTTAGTTTAGTGTTGATTGTCAGACTCATTTAGTACAATGTACCGGCCTCTTACTGCGTAGCTGTGTGAATGGACACAGTTTTTAAAAAAGGGACTCCAGCCCCAAGCACAAAAACTAAACCTGACACTTTATGATGTACATTTAAGATTTGCTTCAACCTCGAGAAAACCTGATCGACCAAAGAGAAGAATCTCCTCTTCTTCCGCTCTCTCAGCGTTTCTGCTGTGCTGATTAAGACTGCAAACGGCGCTCTTTTCATTCTTGTAGGGTTCTCAGACTCACCATCAAACTCTGTGTAGGCGGTCTCTTTGAGGAGCGCTCCCGAGCCGAAGTCGATGAGTTTGATGTGTCCCGTCCTCAGGTCCACCAGCAGGTTCTCGTCTTTGATGTCTCGGTGGATGACGCCGCAGGTGTAGCAGTGACGCACGGCTTCCAGCACCTGCAGGAAGAAGTCGCGTGCCTCCGCCTCGTCCAGGGCGCCTCGTTCTGTGATGTAATCGAACAAGTCCTGCCCCTGCTCGAGACGCTCCATCACCAGCAGCCAGCCATCTGTCCGCTCCCACCAGTCCAACAGACGCACCACGCCGCCAAACGCCCCGCCCACCTTCTTCAACAGCACGATCTCCAGGGGGACCACCACGCCACACTGAAGATATCAGAAGAGGAATTAAAAACGTATCCATTTTCTATCCATAAAATTAAGAGCTTTCAAAACTATTTCTGAATCAAACTTTCTATTTTTTGGCAAAAAAATCTCCGTAATGATTTGATTCCGGTCTCTAAAGTGAGGATAGCGCTGCTGTTCTTTATTCAACTTCATAATTTACTGGAAACATCTGAACTTTGGGCTGTTGATCAGACACAGAACACATTAAAGTGCGTCATTACGGGGATTTTACAAGTCTGGGTAGCGACGCAGCTGGACACGCCACAAAAACTAAGGTGACGATCGCTCACAGTGGCTCCTATGACGATCTCCTTGGTGTGTCACGGCCTTTAAAGTGTCCCAGAGGGGTCGACTGATGTTCCCGTCTCTGCTCCTTCGTATTCTTATGTCAACTTGTTTGTGTCAGATATCATTTAATTAAAAAACGGCTGCTCAAATTACGTTTTAAGTATCCTTAAGTGTCAAAATGGGGACCAGACACTGTGTCAGGACAAATGAGACGCTGCAGATAACCTTCATATTAAAATCACCAGCTCTGCTAAAATATTCTAAAAGTTAGAAAGCCATTTGAAGATGAAAATGAGTTCTTTGAACGTTGAACTGATTTGTCTTGTGTGGATGTAAATAGTGCAGTAAGAATCTCACCAAAGAGCCCCACTCAGTCACTCTCTCCCTGCACACGTGCTTCACCGCCACCTGCGAGACAACAAAACAACAGTGAACACACAGACTTCATACATGATGAATACTTTATTAAAAGGTAGAGACATTAAAGCCCTTCAGGAAACAAACAATATATATGTGTGATAGTCAACAGTACAAGAAGCCTTTTGTCTGCTGCCCTGGCCTCTGAAGGTTTTTCTTTGTTGACAGATTAAGAGGATTTTCACAACAGTTTTGGTGCCCGCACTAAAAAATGTAATTTATTTTGAAACCGCTTCTTGCTCCCCATGTGTCGAAAACAAAAACAGGAGTTCTTCCCTACACAATAAAGAAGGAGATCAAAGCTCCATTGACTGTGGCTCTTTGTGAAAACAAAGACCACATGCCAGACAGTGAGGTGTGTCAAGCTCGCCAGCTGACTCAAATTAAACAGGAAGTAGAGAGAAACAACACTGCCTTCCAAATAAAAGCACACGTTCAAAATAAGCCAGGGTTCAACTAGCAGTGCATAAAAATGTAAAACATTGAGATTTGGACAAGAGGCACAATAAATCAAAGTTTAAGGCGTGTACAAGAGCTATAACTCAGTTTCTGTCTTTCTACTGTTCTTCAAGTTTGACACCATATGAGTGTTTGCAACTTGTTTCTACTAAATCCAAACAGCTTTTTTTCCCACAACTTTAATGACCCCAATTAATCTGACGGTAGGTGATAGGTCCCTCTTTCTTACAAATGCTCAACAAAATATTGGGCATGGAAGCTATGATAAAGTAAGAATATTAAAAACTGTATTGAAATAGAAAACAAAACAAAGTAAAGTAAAGGGAAAGCTGTTCAATTGGGACAAGAACAATTAAACATCTAATAATTAAAGCTATTAAAATAAATTAGAAGGCATGAATGCACCACACATGAATCAAAAACAAAGTAAAATAAATAAAATTCATGATTAGAAAATAAATTATATCCAGAGCACACTGCCCTAAAAGTTTGTGCAAATTACAACCCTTTTCTAAAACTGATGACTGTTAATTAGTGGCTTGTTATAGTTTATTTAATCATGTTACCTGTTAATAATAACACTACTAATTACAATAATAAGAAGGTTGATTAAGTGCGGCTTTTATTTTGAAGTATTGTCAGGAAGTGTGGGCTTCCTGTGTGTAGCTTGACGCTCAGAGCCGCCATGTGGCGCCGGGGACACCGGGACCAAAACAAAGCATCACCCCGCTCTTACCGGCAGCCCGTCGGCGAGGCGGACAGCCGAGTACACGGTGCCGAATCCTCCGCTGCCGAGCACCGGACCCAGCCGGTACAGCTTCTCAAAAGGCTGCTTCTCCGTTTTAGCTGAAAAATAAATAAAACATAATGAGTTAGAGTTAAATCTGCATCATTGCGCCAAAATGTTTAACCCCTCATTAAATCACAAACCAGCGTCTCAGTCGATGTGCTTTCGATTAATTTTATTTGCCTACATTGTCCTTTGATTATAGCATGAATACAAACATTGAAGAATTAATTATCAGCGAAAAACTACCAATAAACACCGAATAAAGTCGAGCACACAGCCAGCTGTCCTCGGGTGACCCCCGTTGTTCTCGTGCGAGCCGTTTAAAAATGGTGGACGCACAAAAGCCTTTAACGGTTGACTAAACCAAATAAACACAACAGATTACTGACATGTAGCTTTTAATTAACAGAAAGTTAAACATTTAGACACCAAACACGGCGTTCAAAGTGGTCCCACGTCGTGTTATTTAAAAGATCATGCAGTAAAAGATTTTAAAATGTGTGAATTTAAATAATTTATTCAAATATAGTAAGCGGTCTTCGCCTGTCCAGTTTTAAATGTAATTATTTTAAAGCCATCGGCTGGATAAGTTTGACCCTATTTGGGTTTAAAAGGACAAATGACCGTTTAATCACTAGTTTCCGCCAAAGAGGTGTTACGCTGTATTTTGTGACCCTCCTGATTGTGTGTCCTGACGTGACCTAGCTTGGGGTTTTTTGGCAATGCGTCCCTCTTGGGGTTAAGTAAGGATACAAAATAATCGGGTCACAGCAGAGGGCAAAACACCAGCGTGTTGTCGTTATCGCCGTTCTTCTTACCTTGCTGGAGATGGAGCTTCGCCGGTAGCTCCATGCTGGATGAAATGTGAGACAAGGAGTCCAGCTTGGAGAGCAGCATGCTGCTGGTGATTCCTCCCAAAAATCTTGAGCACACCAGAAAAAAACGTAAGAAAATCCAAAATGGCTACACTAGTCCGTTAGCTGTTCTTACGGGTGAAATAAGACGGAAACACGGTAAAAATCCATCGGTAGTCCGCCGGTAATTCACACAGGAGAACAGTCAAATCGTCCCTGCAGCATCTAGAGAAGCGCGCCACTCTACCTCCTGCTCCCTCCGCCGCTGCCAATATTTACAAACAGTACATAGATCCTTCCGCCCACGCGGATCATTAAGTAACGCCTCAACAAATCCACCTCACACACCCACACTGACTCGCCTAGATTAATATTGTGCCAATTTCTATCAGTCTGTCGTGATTTTCACTTCAACGTGATGACGTGGAAACGAAACGAAAGAGAAAACAACACGGACTACTTTAACGTAGTAGGACAGGCGCAAGGATCCAGCGAGAGCGCGACAGGGCTGCGGCTCCTCAGAGCAACTAGACGAATAATCAGCTGTTTTTAAATCAACATCTTATTATTCGTCTGTCTTTCCTTATTTCTCACAACTTAAAAAGAATACTATTTATAAATGCTGCTCTTAAATCTAACATTTATTGTCTACAGCCCCCCTCTCTCAAATAACTGTCGTAGTTTCCTGTTTACTTTAGGTTACATTTCTGTATCATCATCATCATCATCTAACCTCTATCCAGATAAACTAAATGAAGCATGCTTTGTTGTAAACATCATGTAAATGTCATGTTTTATAACCTTTTGACAATGTAGGCGATGTGCTTTGAAAGCATCATCATCTTGATTTGGTAATTATACAAAGCAAAAAGGTTTTTATAAAATGTTTATCAAATAAAACAGGGTGTTAGAAAAATCAAAGTCTTACATTTCAAACAGAATCAGCATTTTTTGTATCTTGTGCCGCCAAAGTACAACATCTAAAAAAATATTTTTCCTGCATCTTGGAAAGCTATTTCCTTTTGCTGTTCCTGTGGGTGTCAAAATCAAATATTAGATTACAGTCAACCTCTCTAAAGTGTCAGTCCATCGTAGTAATGGCTTCACAGATTAATCTGTTTATAAATAACGATTTCTTTCATTATTAATATAAAACGTGTCCTGCCTTTAAATCACCGTCCTGCTGTTAAGTTGACGTTCATTTTTATTATACTTATACTCCTCGGTAAGTTATTCATAATAAACCTAAATAATGCATCAGGTTTTCTGTTTTTATTATTAGCACCTGCTAAGCTGTTAAATGGGTGTAAAGAGAGTAAAACGTGTATTGTTTTCTTAATTTAAGCTGCTTGGGTTACTATAATGTGAATATAAATCCAGTACAAACCAGATTTTAAGTCCTTTTTTTTTGCTTTTGTTCAATCAGTGATAAAGGACTTGACAGACAAAAGCATTTCAATTGTGTTTGAGTTGGAACAGAGCAGTAAAGAAGGAAGTAGAGACCCTCACATCACGTGATCCGACTCTGATAACCTGATTAATGTCGTCCACAGACACACACGCTCATCCATCACTGAGTTAAAGCTCTGGTTCCTGGCTTCAGTCCCAAACTGATGCTGGAGGTTGTGGAGGGCGTCGGCATCTGAGCCGTGTCCCTGCCTGACCCCGGCCTCCCTCTTTATTCTGGGTTGGATTTAACATCGCTGCCTGCTGCTGGCGTCCCGCTCAGCTCTTTGGTGCCTGGCTCTGCCTGCCGTTCCCCTCCATCATCATCATCATCATCACCATCATCAGAGGAAACAGAGGCTGCTGCAGGAAACAGAAGCGCCTCTTGAGGATGAACACTGGCGCTCACATAGAGACAGCAGCACAGACGGACAGGCTGAGTGAATATGATTAGTCTGATTTACTTGAATAATTATTAAATACATCCTTAAGTCATAAGCCATACATATTCTTGTTTTTCCTCTCTGTCGTATTGTGTCCTGCTGTACCACAATGTCATTTGATGTAACCTTGATATCTTTTAGGAAATACGTGTGTAGGAAATGAAACTGCTGCGTCGTGTTTTTAGTTCATCACTGTGTTCTTCTCCGCTCTTTTGTTGACATCCCCTCCTCCTCCTTCCCCTGCCCGACTGACAGGTATAGTCTCCAGCTTTGTAAGGTTCATGTGTGAACAAGCAACTCAGGAACATTTCAAAGGCAACCCACGTGAAATTTTGGAGAAACTTTCAGGAGTGATTATGCTGAAACGGCATTCTTGTTATGCTTTAAGACAGAGGTTGGAAAAGGAAGACGCAACTTTGTAATGATTTGTAATAAAATAAAACATGTTTTCCTGGGAGCTCCTGAGCTCTTATGTCTTGTAGGTTCCTCAGGATAGTTGGTGGGGACGGCCTGCTGCTATGGACCTACTTCTGTGTCTGTGTGTTAGAAGCCCAGGAGGCCTTGTCCCGGCAGCAGAGGCTGGACTCTCGAGTAGACGGAGCTCTGCCAACCTTCAGTGAGGTGATCTGGCACTACTACCACCCAACGTCTCTGACGCCCAGCCACCACCATTGGACTGTGTCGTCCCCACAACCACCGCCGCCCTTATTCATGAAATCCTTCCTGCATCTTATTCCTTCTCCCCATATCCAATTTTTCTTAACAATGAGTAAGGTCTGTTACCTGCTCTTTTGTAAAGTGCTTCGAGATAACGCTTATGAATGAAGTTATGAATTGGCGCTATACAAATAATGATTGATTGATGGATTGAATTAATCTTTCACTGTTATATGCAAAACCTTGCAACATCAGTGCAAGGTTTTGCATAATGGTCAAAACTACAAAGACCCAAAGTTGTGCTAAACCATCGTTTTCATTTGTATTTATTAAAAGAAAGGTGGGTAGAAAAGAAAAGTTGGAGTGTAAAAAAACTGTTGACAATCACATAGATCCAAAAGAAAATGAAATCATTCCTTCAGCATGAGATTGTCTGGCAGCTGCAGCATGAACGTCCACACAGATCCACTTCTGGGGAAACCCTTCATCTGCCGCCTTGGTTTCCAGGTTTTCCCATCGACTACGTACTCCAGAGTCATGCTCCTGTTGAGCGTGAACACGGAGTCGCCTCTCACCACGGCTGTGAACAGAGAGCCTTTGCTGTTGGCGAAGTGTCCGGGCAGAGTCGACCACTGACCTGAGCTCAGACTGTAACAGTCCATCAGGCATCTCAGGAAGTCGTCGGACGGCCCGTTTCTCATGACGTACAGGTTGTCTCTGTGGCCGACCATGCAGTGACCGTAGCTCTGTTTTCTGATCAGCGTGGTAACAAGCCGCCACTCGTCTCTTCTGGAGATGTACTCGTAGATCTCTGTTGTCTCCATCGGCTTCCATAAACACACAAATATCCTGCTCATGGCTTTGGTGCACGCCGCTCCCGCTGCAGGTCAAGGTAAGTGTGCTGCAAACTCCCACCTTCCAGTCTTTACATCGTAGGTCTCCACGGATGACATCACTGTCCGTTCGTATTCTCCTCCAATGGCGTAAAGACGACCGTCTGCACCTACAAGGCTCAGATTATATCGAAGCTGTGCTGGACTTGAGAACCTGCTCCAGATGTTTTCTTTAACATTGTAGCAGAAACATGCATCCACAACTTGGTTGTGAAGTCTGTGAACTCCTCCGACGATGTAGAGTTTGTTGTCTAGAACAGTCACTCCCGCCATGGAGGTGCTGGCCTGAAGCGGAAGATCTGTTAATACCTTCCAGTTATTGCCAATTTCGTCCAGGTAGCAGACCGTCCTGGAGGCAGCGTGGACGGTTTCATCCCCACCGCAGGTCACATGGGCCCCAACAGCCACGAAAACACTCGGGGTCAAAGATTCCACATAGGAGATCAGCTCGGACGATAAGTATTTCCTAACCTCCGCCTCCAAGTCGGCGTACATGTTTCTGATAAACAGCGCAGCAGCGTGGTAAAGCTCCATGAGTCCAAAGGTTGCAGCAGTGTGAAACATCAGCAAGCAGTTTTCGGAGTCAATGAGGTTGATGAGATGCTTGGCTAGCAACGACACTTGCAAGAAAGCAGCACATTCAATGGCTTCGACAATATCGTCGCCATCCAGGGCGGGCTTCTCACCTCGTAACACCGCCATTGCAAGACAGAAGCCCCGAGCACGCAGAGACTTGAGGTGGATTTCTTCCTGCTGACACTCCTTCATCCCTGAGCGATACAGAGCTCTGAAATAGTCACAACTCTGAACAAGCAACATCTTTTCCTCAGAGAAGCGAGTGTCTCCAACCACAATGGTTAGTTTCGCCGAGATAAGACCCGAGGCACAACATGGCAGATATTTTCCAGCAATGTCACAGCTGCTGCCCTCATCTGTGTCTCTGCTGTTTGCTGACATTACTTTTCTCTGGCAGTGTCAAATATCCTCCATGAAAATCACACGACACGTTTCCGAAAGTTGCAAAGCGGAGCTGGAGAGGCTTGACTCAGTACGAAGCAGCTTCACTCTTTGGGGGCTCAGTTGTTTCACAGCTTTCAAAATAGACACAGCTAAATATAGAACAGAACAAATGACCTGTGTCACATTTATGTTGGTGACAGGAAGTGAACAAGTGAACAAGGGTGGTGATATCTGCTGCTGCAACTTGAAATGGGGATATGGTCATTTTAAACTAAGACCCTTTTTTGTTTTGTTTTGGGTCCTCAATAACCAGGTACAAAAGTTTTTGAATGCGTCCATTAATCCACTGTGATAATGAGTGAGAAGTGCGAGTCCCGCCGGCTGTGTTGTTGTTGGAGCTGTGTTTACGTCATGTTTACATGGACGGGTCGGCCGACTCCTCCCCTTGCATATTAAAGCTGTTTTAGTAAAGAAAAAAGGAATAACATAGCCTGCTCACTGCTTATTTGGATGTCACAAATACATTTTTAGATCAAGGTTATTCCAATGTGAAGCTACAAGCTAACTAAAGAGTGCTATCATTAGCCTGCTAACACAACAATGCAGGACACAGGTGATTGCAGCTCAAGCCAAGGACAAATTTGTCAACTACTTTGTGCAAACACAAGGGGAGGAGGGTTGGAGGTGTGTCGCTGCAGGAGATCGGAGCCTTTTAGTATGGAGGAGGTGTGGCCAAACAGCAGTTTATTTCGGTTTCATGCTGGTGCTCAAGGGAGACATCTACTGGATCAAAAAGTTGCACATTCTTCCTTTAACGCTCATCTTGAAAACATTAATATCAGCCTAAGGTAAAACTTGCTGGAGCCATTTCCACCTTACAATGTAACGTTAACTGTTCAGATCTCACTTCAAGCTCCACTGTTATATTCGCATCCCTCTTTAATCCACGCAGTGTATGAAATGTTGGGTTATTTCAATGTTTTCCCAAGCAATTTGATAATGTGCTTAGCTACTTTAGCCGTATTGACATCAATGTTACGGTTCATGTCATATTAATCCGCTTGCTGGAAATCTACTGCAAGTTTAATCCATGATTCTCAAATGTAAATGTTAAATAGGAAGAAATTGAATGCTAATATTAGCGGTAGCCAACGGGTTATTAAATATAATTGTAACTCACTATATGGCCTGTTATGTCTCTGGATTTTCAGTATCGTGAAGCTTTGAGATGAAAACAGTTGCTCAGATGTGCAACGTTAACATGACTTAAAGCTGGAGCATAACGGCAAGACACGACAACAACATCAGGTCCCCCACCCTGAGCGTGACGTCACAGCAACATGGGAATCTGGTCTATACCAGAAATGGCAGACAAATTTAAACAAACTATTCAAACCAGGCTGCAGTAGAGGCGATCAGAATCTAATTTGTACTGCGAGTAAAAATTACCTGTTGGAGCCATTAAATTGAGGGGTCTGTGGTTATTGACTTAGCACTCTGTATAAAGGTGTGTGATTTTGAGTCTTTGGATACCTTTTCTTTGTTTCTTCAATAAATGAACTGATGTGTGTGACATGAAGTTTTGTTGAGTGACAAAAGGATACAAAGAGGTTCTTCTTGGACACACACTTCCTGTGTCTGAGCCACACATACATCCAGGACCAAACACACAAAAGGTGCACAGAAATGACTGTTTTTGTCAATGGAGTCTGGTGGAAGAGCTCTCTGCTACCGGTATCAAATCTTAATCTAACAGTCTAAAGTCGATGTCTGTCGGGATCCTGTTTGTAATAGTGTCAGACACTTTGAGTAATAATCTGAGACTATCAGTGACACAAACAAGTACTGAAAGAGATTACTTTAAACATGTTTATTTGCCCCAAAGGATTACATTGCTACCATAACAACCAGTCTTCAGCTGCTGGCTGAAGTAGTCTAAAGCTGTTTTCAACATGCACTCCTGTAAAATATCTACATCATTTCATAATAAAGCATTTAATTATGTGCGCGGCAATCATAGTGGTCGCTTTGATACACTCTATGCACCGTGCAGCAGTCACAGTATGGAAACGTCACTCCCCCTCCTATTGGCTCAAGGTGAATTCTCCCGATAATATCCTGCTGCGTACTCACATCAACTCACTCGAACTTGCTGCAGAAAAAATACCAGGGTGCTGGCAGGAGAAACTCCGGGTGAAGTCCAAGTGAAAAATGTGGCTGTTTGCGTTCACACATACAGCTCCTCCGTTAAATATCAGGAGTTTTCGGGAGTTTTCTGCAACTGTGAAAGCCCTATAATGGAGCGTTTCCAAAACTTATTATAGCCTACCTATGTAGTCATTTAGACTCCATAATATGTGAAAATATGGCCTGTTTTTATAATTAAGCTTTAAAGGGAAGTTTAACCAAAACACGATGTTATGTTAGTAATATAGCTCTCTGCCGTAAACAGTTAAAAAACAAGCTGTGATCTCTAATCCCCTGATCGTCATGTGAGTGGATGTGAGTTCAGATCACTTTAGAGATGTTTGTCTCCAGAGAACAACAGCAGCTCTTCTGTTTGTGTCCTTAAATCAGCTTTCTGTTGATCTATCTTTACATTCACTTACAGTGCGAGGAGGAGGGGCTGACCCACATTTGCACCCTGTGGGGTCATAATATAGACCACTGCCTCCTTAGTCAAAACAATCACACCGGCCAAATGAAGCAGTTTGAGAGCCGACAGAAGGGATTGTGGGAACGTGGGGCTTCTTCTTTGATCTTTCTGAAGGGCTGCTGTACAGTCTTGTAAAGATTGAATGAAAACCAGCAGAAAAGCACAGGAAGTGATTAGCTGGTGAACAAAGAGGGGCATCTTAAGAAACAGATACTTCCCTCAGGAGGTGGTGGAGACAAAAAGCAGAGCAAAAAGAGAGGGAATATTTTCTTTACATTTATCAAATGGATACAAACACGACCTCCAGACAAATGTTGTTGGGGCCTATATGCCACCCGGGCTCGCCCCTCTGGACCTTATAGACTGATAATATTAATGGACCAAGCCTGAGTGACGTCACCCATCTGTTACTGCAGGTGGCTCCATAGGTTCATCAGCGGCAGCCGCCATGCTGGAAATCCTGTCTTGGACTTACTTTCAGTCAACCCAGGACGCTGAGCCCTGAAAATGCTGAACTGCATTTTGTATTTAAAATGGGCTCTGCCAGCACAAAAATGGCCATAGTGGACACAGGCCCTTATGACGTAACAAATTATGCAAATGAAACAGCTAATAGGCGACCTCACGTGATCAAGAGATCTGATTGGTCAGCAGGCACAGTTTCTAACAGGTTGAACTCTAACCCCAAACATAACCTGCTCTGGAGGAAGTTAGGTGTTTAGCTGAAGTTACCATGGCGATCTACCCAGGTCAGACGGGAACCACTTTCATAGTCCTGAAAACCTAGAATTAACCCTGAAGGTCTCTCGATAACCACAAATCCTGCTTCATAGTACAGACCCAAGGCTTCAGTTGAGCACAAAACATGATGGGAAATGAGGCATGACAGGCCGTCAATGATGTGTTATTGTCATCATGTGGTCGTACAAAAACACATTCTGCTGAGCTGACTGTTCATTTTCACTGTGTTCACCAGACAAAGTAGTACCCCAGTTTTTTATCCAAGTTACATTGAATTGCACCGGGCTAACTAAGATTGGGTTAGCTTGGCGCTGTTTGATGGTCCTCTGCAGCTCCACCCGATGTTTCCCACAGGTGAGCTGGCTGCCTGTAACGGCCCATCCCAAAAGCAGAGAGGCAGGAGGAGGAGAGTCAGAGAGCAGGAGGAGGAGATTTTCTACAGTGTACATGATTTCCAGCCCTGAGAACAGAAAGTACAAAAAGACATGGACAGAGAGTGATGTTAAGAGGATTCTGTACCCTCATAAATAAGCTCCACGAAGGTCAAGGGTTATCTGTATTTGTCTTAGGACAGATCAATTTAAAGCTTTAATTCCTCCTGAAGCTCTCAGAGATGTCCAGCCTCCATAAGCTGGATCTCTGTTTGTGTCTTTGTTCTTTTGCCTCAGGCTTTACAAGAGGACTTGAAACAGCTTATAAAAAAAACAAATGACTTATTTCTAATTTTAAAAAGAAATCACGGTGAGCAGCTAACAAGCTAACTTGTGTTTATTTTGACTGCAGGCTGAGGTCAGTGATCTCTGTGTGTACACGCAGTGTTTGAATCCAACCGGCTCTGCAGAGGAAACTAGGTCAGTCTAAATAAAGACTTTACACACACGCACACTGGTGGTATGAAGCGGTGATGTCATTGTAGCCGTGGCGCTGTTGACCTCGTGGCGACCTCTGATAGTCACCATGACATCTTGAGTTATTCAGAGGAGCTTGACTCTCACTGTTCTGCTATCAGTGTTAAACAATAACTCATTAAAATGTCATGAATCACTCCTTTATCAGCTACTTAATGTACCGCAGAATGGACACAAAGTTAACCCTTTAATATCACGTTTATTTTAAAGTCAAATATGAGATACAATGATTTTACTTTCATTTGCAAAATACTTTTAAAACAGTTCACTAAATTTTAACTATTTTATTTGTTAAAGAGACTCAAGAAGCTCTGAAGAAGACAAAAGCATTAATTCCAGTATTGACTTTGAAGGTGCGCGTGACTTTTCCCTCAATTTACGTATTCACGTACGCAGAAGATTTCTGCTCTTTATAGCAACATCATTAAAACCATTTGAATAAATTGGCTAAATACATTGATTGTAATAGATTATTATACTCATTTTACAGATTTAAAAAAGATGACAAAACCATTAACCGCCTTTATTAAATTGGTTATTTCATCATAGAAATTTTCAAAACCATGTCAGGGGGCGTTGGTGGCCTGGTGGTTGGTGCGAGTGCCCCATGTGTGGAGGCTAAGGTCCTCCAGGTGGGCCGGCGGCACTGATCTGGGTCCGACCTGTGGCTCCTTTCCCTCTCTCTCTATCTCTGGAGCCCTGGAGCTTTTGACATTGTGGAGCAGTATCGTTTTCTTACTAGTATTTGAGATATTGAAATCAACAAATAAAGCTACTTCTAAATGTAGATGTGGGCGTGGCTCACACCACCAAGGAGTGGATTTTGTGCAAAACAAATGCTTGCAATGGATTCAGAATCCTGGAAAAAACCCTTCGTTTGACCTCGCACAATCTACCTTAGACTTAATCCACACATAGGTGAGTATTTTTGAAAGCGTGGCCTTACTGTGCGTTTTGGCCTTTCAGATAGATAGATAGATATATAGATAGGAACTTTATTGATCCCTTGGGAAGGTTCCCTCAGGGAAATTAAGATTCCAGCAGCAGGTAGCACCAAAAAAGACAGAAAAAAAGCACTCAGGTACAAAAAATAAAATAGAATAAAATAAAAATACTGTACACAATAGCAGCATATCAAGAAAATAAAGATACTGTACATAATAGCAGCAGTAGACATGTATTTACAGGTTATTAGAGGAATAGCAGCAGTAATGATTGTAGTAGCAGCAGGTGTGTTGTTTTTGTATTTGTCCTTGTGTTTATAAATAGATAATTAACAATAACAATAAATAATGCAAGCTGTTGAGATTGTGTTGTGGTCAGTCCTATTTCTCTCCCCCCCCTCCTCAGTCCTCCTGCCCCCCCTCCTCCCTCCAAGTGAGGAGTTGTAGAGTTTGATGGCACGAGGGACAAAGGAGTTTTTGAGTCTGTTTGTGCTGCATCTGGGGAGGAGCAGTCTGTCACTGAACAAGCTTCTCTGGTTGCTGATGACAGTGTGCAGAGGGTGGCTGGTGTTATCCAGGATGGCCAGCAGTTTGTTCATGGATCTCTTCTCTGCCACTGTCACCAGAGAGTCCAGCTTCATGCCGACCACAGAGCCGGCCCGCCTGATCAGC